>RJWH01004699.1:0-98898 GCA_004363575.1 Solenodon paradoxus
GCGTGTCCGCCGGTGGCCCTGTGTCCGCCTGTGCGTGTCCGCGGGGTGGCCCTGTGACCGCCTGTGTGGCTCCCGACTTGCCGGTTGGGGCTCTTCCGGACCTCCATTCCAGGGGTGGTTCCCGAGCAGATGCCCGTCACTGTGTGTCTGCCGTGCCCCATGAAACCCCACTTCCGTCTCTCCTGCTGTGACCTGACACTCAGGTCGCAACTCGCAGTGTGAGGCAGACACGGCACCGTCTGTCCCTGCCGCGAGGCCACACGCTTCTGTGGCTCATCCACTGAAGTGTCCTTGGTCTGTGACTGCTGACACGATTTGAGGATGTGCTGGTACTTGCCTCTGGCTTGAGGAGGCGTCGTGACGTGTCCCCTCCGTTCGTCCCCAGAGCCACCAACCCGCCCTTCAAGGAGGCGCTGTCCAGAATCGAGTCGCACGAAGCCTGTGGGAACCTGCCCGTGATCTCGTTCCTCATCCTCCCCATGCAGAGGGTGACGCGCCTGCCCCTGCTGATGGACGTAAGTGGCCCCGGCCCTGCTGCTGAGCCGTGCTCGCGGACGCCGGCACGTCTCACTGGGTCTCAGATCTTTGGAAACTGTCTGCAGGGGGGCTGCGCTGTCCGCGGAAGGAGTGCCGCCCAGTCAGCCTTTTCCGGCGGGAGGAGTACTGGCTTCTTGACGCTGAGGCGTCTTTCTGTTTCTGGCGGAGCCGCTCGGCACGTGACCCTGGGCAGCTGCCCGAATCCCCGTGGGCCTCAGAGTCCTCAGCCAGGCTGACCGGACATCCCGTTTTAAACAGGACAGGACCGTTCCTATTTCTGGACCGTCCACTTTGTCCTGTTTTTAATAAACGTGGGCCGTCTGTAACATGAGGCCGAAGGGGCTGTTGAGTCGCCCGGGCCAGTCTGCCGAGGGACCAGAGCCCGTCCTGCTTCGTCCTGTGCGGAGACGTGTCAGCCTGCCCCTGAGCTCCGCAACCTAATGTCCCTGGAGGCCGAGTGACACTCTGCTCGATATGCCCGACTCACCCCGATATGCCATGAACATGCACGGAGGGCGGCCAGCAGCTGTCTTCTTCTTGGGGACATTCCTGAGGACAGCAGGCACTGGAGGGAACAGCGTAGGACATGGCAGGGAGAAGACGGTGGGGACCCGGGCTGGCAGGCTGCGGGGGCCGGTGGCGCAGCCGTGAGGGGACAGCGCCCACAGCCCGTGAGGCCAGTGACTGAGGAGCCACCCTTTTGATCAAATTTCAGGAGTCTATTTAATCTTTTTCCTTTAAAGTTGAATAAGAAAATAGCATCAGTTGTTGGGTTCTTGATTTTTTCTTAAAGGAATGGTGCAGGCAGGAATGAAGGTGAGCAGGCAGGCAGGCAGGAGGCACGAGGAGGAAGAAGCACTTTTTAATTGACTTTATTTAGCTGCTCATCCCGGCTGCCCCTGCCACCCCCACTCCCGGCCCTGGGACTCGACCTGGGGTCCTTCGGTGGCATGTGGTCCATGCTGAGTCAGAGGCGGCGTCCCAAACACTCCTCTACCCGGGCGAGCTGAGTTCCTGGTTTTTACAAATCAAAGCGTAGAATAAAAATATAGCAGAGAAGGGATAATTGAGTCAAGCTGAAATAAATGCCGTGTTCTGTACTCCATCATAAACCCCAGAGGCCTCGGAAAGCACTGCAGTCCTGAGGCGGGTCAGCTCTGCCGCCCCGTCCACGGCCTGCTCCCCGCGAGCCCTCGGCCACCCCCTCACCCGGCTCCGCCACCTGCACTCAGGAGCGCCTGGTGAAGGACGAGGAGCCTGCAGAAATGTTATGCCCCACTTCACGGTTTTTTCAATAAGAAAGGACCGCATTGTGAATGTAAGATTTCTTGTGGCGCGATGAGTTTTAGGGGTCTTTTTCTTCTGAAACCACATTTTGACCATGTTTCTTCGATTCTGCTTAAACTGTGGTGCCAGCTTTTTCCATTCTCTTTGCTGAATTTCGAGAAAGTTGCTGGGTTCAATGGGGACTCACCAAACCTACCAGCCGTGGTTTCCGGTGATGGCCCCGCGGCCTGCACGTCTCTGGGTCCGAGAGCGCCTTCGGGTCCGAGCAGCCCTCCAGCCCTTCGCCTGGAAGATTCAGCGCGGCCGGCATGTCGCGGAGACTCCCCCCTGTGCGTGGACTCCGCAAGGGGACTCCGGGGATGCCTGGCAGTTGTCAAGCTGCTGTCACCCCCATGGGTGGGCCCGGAGGTGACTCTGGACCCACAAGTGCGTCTCGGGAAGATGCCGCAGAACTGACTGGCAGGAGGCGTGTTCGCAGCCCCGCCTGGGAAACGTGCCTTCCCGCCAGGGGGCTGGCGGCCGAATCACCACCTGTCTCCCCGGGTCGGAGTCCGAGACACTTACTGTGTGAATGCTCTCCTGGCCTCTCCCCGATCGCGTGTGACGCCGAGTCCGCCTCCTGCCGTGCGCACCGTGGCTGCGGGGCCCGAAGACTCCCGCTCAGCCGACCCCCGGCCCAGACCTGCCCCCGTGGGCGCGCAGGGCTCGCAGAATCTACAGGCACTTCCAATAGCAATTCAGCTTCGCTTTATTTGGGAATTTTGCTGAACTTGTTTATTGAAAGGAACATTCCATTGGCTTTGAACGGAGAGAGTTTCAAAAAGGCGTGAGCGATACTTGCCTCCGCTCGACCCTCCGACTCCGTTTCAATGTCATAAAAGGCACTCGAGCGTGACTGTAGCAGGAGGAGCCTTCTCGTCCCAACTTTGGTCACATTGCATCCTCTACAGAGAGGCGCCTCCTCGTGACGATGCGGCGACGACAGCGGCGCCTCTGTCACCGCCGAGGCCGCTGTGCGCCAGGCCCTCACTGAGAGCTCGACGCGCGTTCTCATTTGGTCTTTGCAGCCACTTTGAGATGTGGTTGGTGTCCCGGAGTCACAGAGGAGGACAGTGAGGGCACAGCGGCACCTGGCAGCCCCTGTGGCCAAAGCGCTAGTCGGGGGTGACGTGCGCCGGCGGCCAAAGCGCTAGTCGGGGGTGACATGCGCCGGTGGCCAAAGCGCTAGTCGGGGGTGACGTGCGCCGGACACGGGTTCTCCGCCTCTGAAGAGCGTCCCCTCAGCACACGCTTCCCAGGAGCGGCGTCCTGGCGCTCGGGCACTGTGGCGTGGACCGTGTCGCCCACGGAGCCCTCGGCTTAGCGAGCTGGGGCCACGGGGGTGGGCGACCACCGAAATACATCAGAACAAGTGATGAAAATGCTTTCTCCTCCTCTTCCTTCTTCTCTTAGAAACCCGCTTCTCCCTCTTCTCCATTGAGAAGTAAATAACTGAGTTGAAAATTTCCCAGGATGTCCTCGGAGCCTGTGTGTTTCAAGACTGTTTCCTCGTTTGGATTTTAATGTCATCTCACCCTCATCCATGGTTCTGTGCTCAGCATTGTGATGCGTGACAGGCTAGGGCTGGACATCGGGTTTATCTGATGTAATAAAGCAATCCGTTGATTTCGTTCTACTTTGACTTCGTTGCAGACCATCTGTCAGAAGACACCTAAGGACTCCCCGAAGTATGACGTCTGCAAAAGGGCCTTACAGCAAGTGAGCAAGGTACTGTCGAGGCCGGGGAGGGGCCGCAAAGCGGGGCGCTTCCCGGGGAGCGTGGTGGGCGTGACACGGGCGTGAGCCGGCGGCTGGTCGTCCCCACAGCCCTCGGCAGAGCTGCACGTCCAGGGCAGGTTTCCTGTGCTCACGTGCTTGGTGCCTGACGCTGTCCAGCAGGCTTGCTGTAGGGACCACGTTTTCTTTTGTGGTCAGCTGGCTGTCCACGCCTTCGCCCACTTAGCCAGTATTCATGGTTTGCCCACGATGTGCCAGCTTGGTGCCTGCCCCGGGTGTTCCGTCTCCTCAGCCTCGTCCTGCCAACAGTGCGTCTGGAACCACGGGGTTTTGTCGAGTGGGCCGTTCACCCCCCACCTCTCTGTGCTGTCCGGCGCGAGACGGGCGCGGGTTGTCGGTCCCGAGAGACGGGCTGGCGGGAGAGGGGAACGTGTGCATGTTAAGTTGACACCTAAAGAAGAGCAGTGCGAGCCCGGTCGGGGGACTGAGAGGGGCATGTGCGGACACCCGGGCAGGGGAGCGTGTGGAGGTTCACGTTCTGGAACGTTCTTCGTGTGACGCCAGAGTCCACTCTAGGGCAGGGCTCGGGGGAGCACATCGAGGGCCCGTGGGCCTTGTCAGAGACGACCAAACGCTCCCCGCTGTGGAGGTGCCGGGGGCGGGAGCGGTACCGAGGCTTCTAGAGCAGGTGGCTCGAGTGACCAGACGCGGTGGGTCAAGTGACCGTGCAGCCGTGTCCTGGTCATCCGGAGCGGAGCTCCTAGAGCATCGCGGGGTGGACATGGCGGCTGGTGGGCAGAGCACGTCGGGGACAGAGCTAAGGGGCAGAGTCTGTCCTGGTAAGTCGGCGGACGTGCTGACAGGCCTGCGTCATAGAAACTGAGGGGCGGGTCAGCTCCCCGCGGAGCCCTGTCGCTGAGGTTCCCGCAGAGCCTGAGCGAGCAGGCGGGCGCCTGGCGCAGACACGCAAACCGGAGCCGCGGGCTCTGGAGGACTCTGAAGTTGGAGAGTCGGCGAGACGCCCCGGAGCCACCCAGGGGCAGCATCGCACTCGCCCTGTTTGGGGAGGAGGAGCCAGCAGAGACTCAGCAAACAGGCACGATCGCCGCCCCCCAGTCTGCCAGGTTGTTGCAGCGGGCACAGCCCACCTTCCCGAAGAGGCCACAGGCTCCACGAGTGTCTAGACACAGCTTCTTCTCCATCATCGGTGGACGGGCAGGTTGTCTCCCTGCCTTGTCCTGCCGGGAAAGGGCCCTGAGACACTGGCGGTGGGTGGGTGTGGAAGAAGTCCCGAGAGGTACTCTCAGGATCCTAAATGCATCGAGCACTCGAACGAAAGAAGTAATAAATATTACGGTCAAAACAACAAAACCAGCTTACTGAGGAAGGGGACAGGGTACTGGTGGGACAGTGGCCACTGTGTGGTGGACGCAGGCTGGGTGTCGAGCTCTCCTGAAAGCAGGGCGATGCGGTGGCAGCAGGCGGGTGGTTGGGGCGTCTGTGTGTCCTGGGCTGGGGAGGGGTGGGAAGCCCGTTCCAGGGGCCGGCGTGACGCAGGGCGGCCAGCAGGGCAGCTGGGCCTCACGGCAGGCTGAGCGGAAAGAGGAGCGCTGCGGACAGGGCAGCGGGGAGGGCCGTGTGGCTTCAGTGCTGTGGAATGTCCGTCCGGCTGAGAGGAAGCCGGAGAAGATCTCGGAGCCCGTGAGGTCCGGCCGGAGTGTCTGCCCAGGGAGCAGGGCCGTGCAGCCCAGCCCGGACGCTGCCCACGCTCAGCGCTGTGAGTCCGGCTCCCTGCCCGCTGTCGGCTTTCATACCCACCTGCTTGTCTTCACCCTCGTCCTTGCCAGTGAAAACAAACCACGGCTTTGACCCTCGTTTCTTTGCTAGCATGTCGTTATGTTAAAAATAAGGTTGCCGGTCTCAGTCTGTTCGCACTGGGAGGTTTGCAGGCAACTGTCATTCATTCCTCACAGTTCTGGTGGCCTGAGCGCCCTCTGCCCCGTGCACACTTGTCACTTGTCCTGGGGCTGCTAAGAGGCTCCCGTTCCTGAGGGCTCCACCCCCAGGATCCAGCACCTCTCAGGCCCCCGCTCCTAGCAGACTGAGGGTCAGAATTTCAGACTTGCATCTGGGGTGCACTGGGGACAGTACCAGCTCAGTCCGTAGCAAACCGTCAACTTGGTCGTCTCTTGCCAGCTTAATTCTCTGAGCACCCAGCTTTGGGAAAAGCTAAGAGAAGAGCCAGCCAGACAGGTGAGGTTACTGAGTCAGTGCCGACACCTCCGGGTCTCTCCCCCTGGACCCCAAATCCCGAGCTGCCTCCTTCGGGAGAGGCTGCTGGAGAAGTCTAGTCTCGACGCGGAGGCCGAATTTTTTTGCTTGTGACCAAGGAGCTGAAAGGAACTCGCACGGAGAGAAAAGAGGAAGGGAGCAGTGACCGGATGTTGAGTCGACCTGGGATGATGCTGCGTTGCTTCCGAGGATTTCCCGCCCCCGTCACTGTGGATCCTGCCTTCGGGGCCCCTGCTGCTCAGCGACCTGCCGCGGGCGGCGCTCAGGAGGCCGGCGCAGGTGTAACGGGCCGGAAGGCCTTACTCGACCCTGCAAGTGTATGAAAAGCGGCTGTGAAGACAGGCCGTTCCGGGACTCCTGTTCTCTGCATTTCTCTCTCTCCGGAGCACGAGTCATGAGCTCAGAATTACTCCCCTTGTCTCCTCCCTCCTGGTGCTCGAGTACAGAAATCAGTCGTGTGCTCTGCTCAGGGGTGAACGTTTTCACTTGCGATGAAAACGGACAGGGTTTTAGAGATTCTGGGAAAACAGTATCAGCATTTTCAGCGGAAGGATTGAGTGTCTAGGGCATTTCTGGTTCATATTTAAATGCGGGGTTTCACTTGTTTGCTTTATCAAAGTGTAAGAAATTGGGAGTTCCCAGTATTTACCTTAGACAGTGGAATCTGTATGCCGCACCCAGAGACTCAGCGCCAGACTCCGCCTGTGGCCCGTAGGCCAGTCTCTGGGTGCTTATTCTTGGAAAACTTGAGTAATTAAAGTGATTAAAACACTAATAGATGCAGGCTGCTGAAATGACTGGATTTGGGGCCTTGGAAAGACTTATTTACCTCATCAGACAACTCAAAACAAGAAAGCTGTTTCTGGCACACCCTGGTGGCTTAGCGGTTAAGTCCACGGACGTGGTCCTCACGCATGCAAGCACCTGGCTTTGCATTCTGGGCAGGGAGCAGACAAGATGAGTAACTCGATAAAACAGTGCTTCTTCCTCCTCTCTCCCTCGCCTGTCTCTGCTCGCCTACGTTCCTGCTGTACCTTTCTTAAAAAAAAAGAAAAGGTAGTGATTTCTGTTAAATGAAAATATGTGCTTATTCCTGGTTTTCTGCTCCTGTGCTGGGGGAGAGCTGGGGGGGTGGTGTCTGCTCTGCTCTGCCCAGAGAAGCCTTGAGCACAGGCGTGTCCCCGTGACTGTCCTCCCTGCTCTGGGGGCGAGAATGCTGCTGTCAGTCTCACCCCATAAGTATTCTGCTTGTATCTGGAAATGCTGTGAGGTTATCAGCTTTTCTCTTAATGGCAAAATTGCCATGTTTTCATTCATCTTTTCTCGTAACTTGTTGCTTCAGCCATTTATATAGAAGCAGATGTATATCTGCTAACATGAAACGATCTCTAAGCTGTTTTGCTAAGTGAGGGACAGCAAACTGCAATGACCTCTAGATGCTAAAGTACGTTCTAAGGCGCGCCTGGTGGCTCAGCGTCTAAACCAGGCACAGTCCACACACATCCCAGGGCCCCCAGGTCAAGACCCGGGGCTGGGAAACCACCGAGATGAGCATCGGAATAAAATAAGTCGCACGCTTCTTCCTCCTCTCTCTGCCTGCCTGCCTGCCTGCTCCCTCTCATCCCTGTCTGCACCTTTCCTTCCATACCCCGGCTGTCCCCACTTAAGTCTGCACTGGGGCTCGATCGTAGGTTCCGTGTGATGTCATTTCTTACGGTGCGTGTGGAGTGCGACAGTGAAGCTGAGAACAGGCCCAGCTAGAATGTCCAGCTTTCCCTTTAACAGCCACCTCCGTGTCGATGGCCAGGGGCCTTCGCCCAGACAGTCCGTCCGCAGCTCGTTCGTGAGAACTGCCGTCCGAAGTCACTGGTTCGGGCCCTGAGAGCTGTGTCCGATGTTCGAGGGAACTCCTCTCGCGTCCCAGACTCTCAAACTCACAGAAACCTTCCCTTCGGATTCCTCTGGTCACCAGATGTGTGGGGCCCACACCCCCGCCAGCCGCGACACCCCTGGGGTGTCTCCGGACTCAGGGCAGGTCTGGTCACTGGGGCAGCAGGTGTCAGGTCGCACAGGGGGGCTCCTCCCAGCGGACAAGCCCCCCTGCCTCCAGGCTTCTGACCTGTAACCCGAGGGCCCACGAGCCTGCTCGGCGCCACTGCCTTGCTGCGGTGCTCAGCCCAGGCAGGAACGGCTTACTCATGCGGTCACTGCTGGGCAGAGGACGGTAGGGCCCAGGGGAAGGGGAGGCCTGGAAGGGTCCCCCATGCAGGAGCTTCTGTCCCTGTGGAGTTCGGTGCCCCCGCCCAGCACAGTGTTTTTCTGGAGGCTTTGTTAGCTGGACGTGGTTGGTTGATGAAACTCCTGGCCGTCGTGACCAGTCCATCTCGAGCCCCTCTCCCTCGCTGGCAGATCGAGGGACAGGACTGAAAGTTCCACTCTCGTCACTCAGTTGGTTCCCCGAACCTTCGAGTTTTCCAAAAGCTATTTCATGGACATTAATCCCGAAGTGGCGGGATGCGCGTGAGCACTGACTTCAGAGGCCCCCGGCGCTCCGGTGGGGCGGCACGTTCGGGAGCCTGTGCTGGGAGCCAGGCACAGAGACCCTGCTTCTGAGCGTGTGGCACAGCCGCCGCCTCGTCGGGGACGCGACTGCACTCCGTCTGCGGATAGTTCAGTAGCTCTGCTCACGCGCACTGGCCATCCTTGGAGGACGGGTGGCGCCCACGGTGCCATGTTTGCTGGTAGCGCCCCGCACACCTTGGCCTTTGAGTTGGTGGCTGGCCCGGAGCTGCTGCCACTGGAGGCAGAAGGGAGCGGCTGGTCCGGGGTTGGCACCGGTCCGGGGCGCCGGACGCTGAGTCGGGTCAGAGGGCGGGCGCGGGAGACCGGCCTGCGGGGGCATCGTGAGTGCGCAGGGGGCCGAGAACGCACGCAGATGTGTGTCTGAAACTTTCCAGGCTGTGTTTTCCCTCTGTCTTCACATCGTGAAGACAGCACTTCTAACTGGCCGCAGGGTCTTCGCTGTAAGACGGGGGCCCTTCAGCCGTCGGAAGAGTCTGGCGCGTCCCAGGCCCAGTGTTTCCTGCTCAGTACCGCCTGCTGACCCTGCTGCTCCTTCTGTGTCCCCAGCTGGTCCGGCTCTGCAATGAAGGGGCCTGGAAGATGGAAAGGACTGAAATGATGTGCACCATCAACTCCCAGCTGGAGTTTAAAATTAAGGTACGAGCCTCCTTGTCCCAGGCCGCCGTCGGTCGGGGTTTGCTTTCACCAAGGGCTGAAAATTGAGCAGAGGAAGGTTGGCGGACGCGTCTGCAGTTGTGCTCCCCTGTGCCGGATGGAGTGGCCTTTCTCCCGCCACCGGCGGCGTCGTCTCGGTGTTTCCACGACGACACTGTGCTATAGAATGGGAGGGCGTTGTCCCTGCCCCCAGCGTCCTGCAAAGGGCCCGAGCACAGGGCTGGCGTCCCCAGCAGACGGTCTCAGACCCCCTCTCCCTCTTCCGGCTTACAGGGGACTGAGCGGTGTTCCTTCCAACCCGCTTTTCTCCCTCGTTCTTTGGGGAATGTGGGCCCGTCTGAAGCTGCTGGGAGCAGAAGGCAGGGTGAGCAGAGAAGAGCAGGAGCATCCAGGCCCAGCCTGGACGGGCCGCTCCTGGCTCACAGCCGAGCTGAGCGGTTCATTTCATGCCCCATGAATTTCATTCACACTTGACATGACAGTCAGGTGGTTTTCACGGTGCGTGTGTGGTGGCGGCAGTTGCGGGCGTTCTGCAGTCGTGCCCAGCGCTGTCCCTGCCAGAGGGTGAGGTGCACGCAGCCTTTCCTCTCGGGGAGGAACATTGTTCAGTGCACTGGGCACCTCGAGGCGGAGGTCAGTGGAGGGCACAGTGTCCCGGGCCGGGTCGTGTGGAGCCTGCACTGCCTGTGATGCTCGGAACTGACAGTGGGGCCCTTGCTGCAAGCGGCAGGGACACGCAGGCTCCTCGGCCAGTGTCCCCACGCAGGCGTCCAGAGCACTTCCAAACCCTCCCGTCAGAGAGGCTGGTCCTCTAGGTTGTTCCTAGACATTTTAGAGACAATATCGGGACATCAGAAGACTTTTTATCTTCTCTTTAACAAGGATGGCCAATCTCTAACCATTTTCCTTCTTAAAGATTAATCCCTTTCCCAACCATGTTTCTTTTTTCTTCACTGAAAACTAATTGGTTTAAGCTAGATTTAAGCTCTTTCTCTAGGACTCAGACATAATTTATTGTAATTGAAAAATGCTTCCCTTAAGGGTTCTTAAAAGTCATGGATATCGATTGACTCCATGGCCTGGCCTCACCCAGCCCACGGCTCCGCGGCCTCCTGCCTGCGGTCGGTCCTGGGTTAACAGAACCACATCTCTGTCCCGAGGCCTGTCCCACCCCTGATGGATAGCGGATTTGAGGGCAGGGCCTGGAAATTCCATGAACTCCCTTAATAGCCAGTTTTGAAGTCTGAGTTCAGCCACAGTCTCTCGTCTTCCTTCTAAAAGCTTCAGGAAAGTAGAATACAGCTATGAGCGGTCTTCTTGGAAAAGTCCTTGATAAAGTCAGAAAATATACAAAGTCCTTCTTCTGCCTCTTCCTTCTTCCTGATGCCGTCCATTTCCTTGAGCTCTTCTTAATCCTCACTCCCCGAAACAACGGCAGGGCTTACCTCCAACTGCAGTGTTTCGTGTCCAAGGATTTTTCGTATGTCCTGGACACGGTTTTTGAAATCAGATTTTTGGCAGTATTTCTGGTCACCAAAAAAATTGCTCTCGGGGGTAAGGATTAGTCTGTGGCTTGTAGAGTTTTCCAGCTGGAAACCAGAAACAACCCAGAAAACCTGATTTGCTAGTCGGAGAGCGCTGATCAGGACGGGCCTCCTTTCCTCAGAGCGGGCTGGGAGGCGTTCGGTGACCTTTCCCAAGGAGGGACCGGCAGGGTGACAGGGACCCTCAGAATTTGCTGAGTAGATGAGCGGCGGGTGGACCACAGGTCTCGGGGGGTGTTTGTCCTTTTAATTTATAACGTGGATGAGACTTTCTCACTCGTCTCCTGTCTCTGCGTCTCCCGTCTCTTCAGATTCTGGTTTGTTCTATTTGAAGTGCGTGCTGCTGGGACCAGCAGTGCCGTGCGGGGCGCCTGGTCCTCAGAGTCCTCGCCCCTCGCAGCTGAGACTCTGCATCTTCCCTGCGATTCCTCCTGGAGGTGCCTCCGCCCTGCGGGGAGCAGCCACGCAGGAGTCAGCGGTGTTCGCTGTCGGGGGGCTCGCGCTTGACCGGCGCTGACTCTCGTCTCCTTGCAGCCTTTTCCTCTTGTCTCCTCGTCCCGGTGGCTGGTGAAGCGGGGCGAGCTGACCGCCTACGTCGAGGACACCGTGCTTTTCTCCAGGAGGACATCCAGGCAGCAAGTCTACTTCTTCCTCTTCAACGACGTGCTCATCGTCACCAAGAAGAAGAGGTGAGCTCCGGGCTGCGGCCGGGACCGGGGTGTGTGGCGGACGCCTGCCTGGGCCGGACGCCTGCGTCTGCCGCTGCCGCCCGTCCGCTACCGCCTGGTGAGACCGGACTGCTGTCTGGCAGCCTCTGCAGCCGCCGGGGGCGGGTGGGGGCGCAGGGGCGCTTTGGACGCCTGACGGCCCCGGGGAGGCAGCAGTCTTCACAGTCAGCACTTGTCAAGCTTTTGCCTCAAACGTTTGTGTAAAGCAGGTAGAGTTGAGAGCTGGGGACACGCAGGGGCCCCGCTCGGCCCTGACTCGGCCTTAGTTAGAAGCCACGGCCCTTAGCGATCTCTGTCGAAGTCTCCCCGCGGTGGGAAGGCCAGCGCGCCCGTGGCTGTGCCAGGAGGAGGGACGACAGGGCTGCAGCTTCCTTCTGCCTTTGGCCGACTCTGGGCGCCTGCAGATCAGACATTGGCCTTCCTGTGTGTCTGCACAGACACACACACACACACACACCAGGCTCACACACCTGCATCACACACCTGCGCACACCCAGCAGGCAGACAGCACCCAGCGCTGCAGTCTCCGGGGAGCAGTCAGTGAGGAACAGCTGCCCCAGGATATTTTCCTGCCCGTCTCACGTACACATTCCACTGAACGTAGAGTAAGACCCAGCTCTGCCGCGGGCCAGGCCGCCCGCCTGTCTCCACGTGGTGAAGACAATCGCGAAGCCATCTTCTGTGAGGAGGGAAAATAGATTATTCATGAAGTTCTTTATTTCAAGTCAGTTTATCCTAAGTGCTCATTTAATGCGCCTTCTGAATGAACTGCCGACGTTTTAGCTTGAAAACTCAAACTAGACTCAAGCCGAGGTCGCTCTTCCCTTTTTGCCTCTTTACGTGGGTGACACTGAATTATTTCAGTTGTGACCTGCCCTGTTGGGGAAGCGTCTCTGTAACTTCAGGAGGACGTTATTTCTCCCCCTTGGGGCTGTCTGTGGGCTTGTGTTGACTTCTTACGAGATAGCTCGTGTCTGGTTTCTCTGAGATGTTTTGGTTTGAGGGGCAAGTGATTACATGGGACCCTCACCACGCCGGAGCCTGCACGCTGACCTCTCCCAGCTGCTGCAGCATCTGCTCTGTCTCCCTGGACCAAGAGCTGCAGCCTAGCTTTTGAGCGTAGAGGTAAAACAGACCCTGACGGTGCCAGGCCCATGTTAAACACAAATGGAGTTTTGATTAATGATCTCTCCCGTGGCTTTGGTAAAAAGAAACGTGGAGACTGTTCAGCCGGGCTGCATGACTTTTATTCTCAAGCCGGCGAGGAGCCCCTCAGTCAGGACCCCGGCGGGCCCTGCCGTCCTGCGGGTGCGGGCGGCCCACCGCTGGGTGGAGTTGCTCTGGCAGCCGGCTCGTGTATTTGCTCAGGTGCGTCTGAACTTGGTCACTAACAAAAGAACATGATGTGCGGCTGCAGTGCAGAGGGAAGCTCGCGTTTCCCAGCGCCGAGCTTCTCCTGCCCGACCAGGTGGGTCATCTGTTTCCAAGTGCCGTCCACGTGGGAAGCCGCTTTGGAAGGTGAGCTGTTTGCCCTGCTACGCAGCCAGGGACACGTGTGGGATTGACTGGCCTCTGGAAAGCGAGCTCCCGAGCCAGTGAAACATGGATGTCACCATCCTGGCGCTAGAAGTAGAAAATCAGAAGTTCTGGATAATTCTTGATTTCTTCTCTGCGATTTCATTGAACTCGCTGACAGTGAAGACTTGAGGGGCTTGTTGGGTGTCTCTCTGCCCCATCAGCAGTTCCTGAAAGCTCTGGCACCAGGCCCAGGGGCCGTGTGAGGCCACGGAACACACGGAAAGGTGCCAGATGAGCGTGGCTGCCACCCATAGTTAACAGATGCCCTGGCTGCCGTGTCCGGTTCTTCATAAACAGAAACGCGCCCGGTGCTGAGATACAAAGCCTCTCCCCTCTGCACCTTCCTCCTCCGCCCGGTCCCCCCCGTGCGGAGGGTGGGGTCGCTCGTTCCCATCGCTGCATAAGCGCGGACGTTTGCACGGACGTATGCGTGCACGTCGTGTCTGCATTTACATACAGATCCCTGCACGTGTGCGTACAGCCGTGAGATGCTGTACCGATTGCCAAGTGTTCCGTCTTCACAGTAGGAAATCCCAGCCTCCGTTGGTGTGGACGGCCAAGGTGGGCAGTGCCTGAGGCTCTGTAGGACGTGCCGGGCACATGGGTCCCTTTCCAGCGGCTGCTCTGCCCCGGGCTGGGGGGCCCAGCTCTGTGTGATTCAGCCTCCCCAGAGGACAGCGCGGAACCCCACGTCCCGTCCTGAAAACCAGAGGGAAGGCGTCCCCACAGAGCTCAGCGGGTCTCTGCAGCAGACCCCACAGCCACCTGGTTGAGATGCTGGGGGACAGGAGTTCACTGTCACCGCACACAGCCTCATCCGCACCAGTGACCTTGGCGCTCCGGCAGGCAGACAATCAGGGGAGGCTTGCGAATGGACCGTCCGTGCCAGCAGAGTGGTCTTCCCATCGGCCGTGAGCGCGGGAACTCCCTGGTGGCCGAGTCTGTTGTCTCAGCCCGGCGGCGTGTTCCCAGCTGCGGAGACAAATGGCGGGGGTCGGGGTCTCACATCGCTTCCCGCAGGAAGGGGTCCCTTCCTTGCCCCGCTGGCCTCTGGGCTGGGCGGGCGAGCAGGTCGTGTGCGGCGGGGCCTCACGGGCTGTGAGAGGCCGAATCTGCAGGCCCCGCCCCGCTGCGCTCACCATGGGTTCAGGTTCCCTGAAGGCAGGACAGCGGGCAGCGTCCTGGCACCGCGAGGAGGAACCTCGTCCGTGTTCCACAGATTCCAGGGGCCACACCGTGGCTTCGCGTCTGCGTGTGCGTGTGACAGAGAGAGAGCGCGCGACTTCTGTTCCTCTGGACTCGAGTTGTAGCCGACGAGGACAAACCATCACTTTACCTTGTGCTATTAAAAAATCAAGTTTTTTTTGTGCTGAATTCATTAAAAGGCGCATTAACATCAGTCCAGTCTGAAGCACTGCGTAGCTCTGGACACAATCGCGGTTTAGGTGACGGCTCCGGAGTCGCTCGAGGAAGGGCAGGTGCTTCCCGCACCCTCGTTGGGACTCAGAAGTCACCACAACCGGAAAGACCCGTCCGGCAAGTGCCTGACCGTGACGGATGTGCAAACGTGACCGTGACGGATGTGCAAACTTGAACGCGGAGCCCGGGGTGGCCCCCAGCCGGGAGCGAGCTTATCCTCTGCACGCTGGGCACCGGGGACAGCAGCCGACCTGTGGTCAGACGGTCACCTCAGCTCTGAGCGGCCGGCATCGCCGAGGAGAACAATCGGCAACACCTGTTCTTCTCTCTGCCTCTGCTCTGATCACCTCCGAGGACAGGAGCCCAGACCCCTGAGACGCGCTGGCCGGGACGGTGCCTGTCAGCAGACGCGGGGGACGGAGTCTGAACGCGGAGGCAGGGACGGCTGCTGTGTTCATCGTGCTTGCGGGCGTGTGGAGGCCGCGCAGCGCGGGAGGCAGGTCCCGGGAGCCCGCAGCCGCAGCCTCGCGCTGTGTCCTGCTCTCCGCGCGGTGACGCAGGCGACAGCATCTTCCGAGGATGCGGCTCAGAATCCAGCCTGTCGTCAAGCACCATGACAGTTGTCCGCTGCCCTGGCCCTGCGTTCTCCGGGGGTTGCCGGAGTCCGGGGTCCGTCCGGAGAGTTGCTTGGTCAGGATCACACGGCAAGTTTCCTGAAAGCAGAAACAGAGCTGAGGTGCCCGGGCCGGGAAGGTTCCATCCAGGGAACGCACGCACGCACGCACGCACGCACGCGTGTGCGGGGCCTGTGCTGCCCGGTCACCCACGGTCAAGAGGGACTCTGTGTGCCGTGAGGTCGGGCGTCGTCCTGCGTGGCGTGTCCAGCTGACCTGGTGAGACGCAGCGAGCATCTCAGGGTGCGTCCTAGACGCAGGTTGCCGACGGGGGTCCCCTGTCTTTGGGGTCCTTGCTCTTAGATGTCCCAAGTTCTGCCAGTTAGTTTTCTCCTCTTAGATTTACACACACCCTGCAGGCTCCAAGCCGTGCCGTCCCCACCGCAGGTACCGCTGACTCACACTTGTCTCTGCCTTTAACTATTGAAAGAACAGCTATCCCCCTCGTCCTCCCTGTCTTCAGCTGTGTCCACCAGCAGTCCGTCCCCTGGAGTCAGCCTCCCCGACAAGGCCTGGTCACGGTGCTCTGGGGACGGGGGTCTGGGGGACGAAGAACCAGGGTCTTGGCATAAGCAGGTTGGGACCGGGACGCAGCTGGCGGCTGGGAGCAGCGGCCGGCTGTGTGCGTTGGAGAGGAAGTTGGGGTCTTGCTGGCGGCCACAGACGTCGGGGTCTGGGGCTTGCTCCTGGAGGTTGGTGGCGGGGAGAGGAGTGGCCCCCAGCCCGGCATCCCGGTGCTGCAGGCTCCTGTTCTCACTGATTCTAACAAGCGTGAGCCCTGAGCTGCGCTTCGGTGTGTTACCGAGAAAAGGTCCCGTAGCGGTTCCCTGGGGGCTGTGGGGGCTGTTTGTGAATCAGTAGCCAGCGCGTCTCGATGCCAGTGCGTGTGTTTCCTTTCTCAGGCCAGGACGCAGGCAGGCGCCGGAAGAGCGCGGGGAGCGCGGGTTCCACGCGCTGCTCATCTTGCTGGGCCCCGCCGGGCGCTGTGCCGGGGCCCTGGGGTGCGTGGCCGCGCTGAGCAGGGCGTGGCCGCGGCCGCCGCTGCACCAGGGCTGCGCAGCCAGCTCGTGCTGGACAGAAAGCGGTGTCCGGCCTGTCCCCCGACTGCGTGGGCGGTGCCGGGCCCTGAGCGCGCGCGTCTGTGCCCGCAGCGAGGACAGTTACAGTGTCAGCGACTACGCCCTGAGGGACCGGCTGCTGGTGGGCTCGGCCGACGGCCAGGAGCTGACTGCGTCCCCGGGCAGGAGCGGTCCCGCAGCGCTGCCGTCCCGACAGACCTCCGCCGGCCTCCTCTTCACGCTGACGGTGCTGAGCAACCACGCGGGCGAGCGGGTGGACCTACTGCTGGGGGCCGAGACGCCGTGAGTGCGGGCGGGCGGGGCGTGGACGGGCCGTGGGTGGGCGGGGACAGGGGCGGGGCGCGAGTGCGGGTGGGGGCGAGGGGCGGGGCCAATGGGGCGGGGCCCGTGGGGGGGGGCGGGGCGTGGGCGGGGCGGGGTGGGGCAGGGACACGGAGTACCCGGCTGGGGTGAAGGAGTGAGTGTGCAGGGTGGTGTGTGCAGCCGCCCTCCGCACCCGCTGCCCGAGGTCTGGCGCAGACCCGACCCCAGGAACACGCCCCTTCGGCTGTGCTTTTTTCTCGTCGCTGATAAAAGGATGAACCTGTGGGTGCAGGACCAGGACTTACCTGGGCTGCTTGAGCCCAGCTCACACGTTTTCTGGGACGATGGAACTGAAGTCATTTGCAATCACCTCCTTCACCCAGACAGCAAGGATTTGGTCCAGAGAGGGTGGGGGACCATGGCCGGGAGGATGAGCCTCCTCGCACCGGTGAGGGAGGGGTGAACTGTCGTCCAGCCTCCTGACTCCTCCCTTTAGAGACAGCGACATTTACAGTTGACCCCTCGTCACTCCCAGAGGGTTTGACGTCCCCACCCCCCAGTCTAAAATCCACATAGTGTGGGGGGCCTCCCTGTCGGCAGCCCGTGGAGGTGCGTGACCGCGTGGCTGCTAATTGCACAGACACAGTCCCAGTGTGAGAGAAGCCTCGAGTTGGAAGCTGTTCGAGGGGCCATGTGACTGGAACTGACCTGCTCTGGGAGGGTCCTCCCAGCCGCTGCTGGGTGAGGGCCAGGCCTTGGAGGGAGGAGGTGGCCCTAACTCTGGGTCCCCGTCCCAGTGCACATTCCCACCGGTCCCTCGGCCGGGGCTCCCCCCGCTGGTCTGGTGAAATGGATGGAAGTTGAGTGACCGCCCCAGGGCTGGAGCCGAGTCTTGTCAGGGCGAACTGTAAGGGCGAACTGTCTGCACTTTCTGTTTTCAAAGAGGAAGACGTGTGGGCAGGAACGAAAGCAGGCAGGCAGGCAGGAAGACGTGGAAATATTTGATCTAGTTAGTGGTTCATTTGGCGGCTCCCCTGGCCGTGGTCTCCGCAGGCCTCACGTGGACTAAACCCCAGCAGCGGCTTAGCGCCCGAGCCACCATTAGAGAAAGACAGAAGAAAGATGTGAAAATGTTAAAGTGTCCACAAACAATGGGCACTAGAAACAACTTTTCAAGGACCAGAGAGACCCAAGGAGGACGGGCTGATATAAAGCTTCTTGAGGTGGAAAACAGCCGAAGCCGAGGATCCCGAATGAACGTGAGCGCTCACTGAGGGAGTTAAGTAAAGGAACTTCACCTGTGTTTGTTTAGAGAGAAATGACCTTTTCTGGAGTCTGAACTCCACTGCATTCCCAGGCCTGCATTCCGAGCGTGCCCCCCGGGAGGGGCTGCGGTGGGCGCGGTACCTGCTCTGCAGGTTGGTTCAGGCGGAGACACCCCGCCCGAAGCAGGCTGGGGGACGAAGGCGTGTCTTCACCTGCAGGTGCTGGCCCCTGAGGCCTAGACTCCTGTTCGCTGCTCTCCAAAGACCTTACCATGTCTGAGCTTCGGACTTTATGCGGCTTTATCTATTTTCGTTTATTTTTTTAGGACAGGTGCAGGCAGGAAGAGAGAAGAGGAAAAAGCACTTTATTTTATTTTGTTGTTCACCTTGGTGGTTCCCCGGCCTGGACGCGAACCCAGGTCCTGGGATGTGGTGCAGCTGCGGAACCACCGGGGAGCCTGTGCGACGTTAAGGATGAGCACGCTCACGCCTGGGGACCAGTGCTGGCCCTGCATTCTCAGAAACTAGAGGTTTTCTTGGTCGCTTTTCATGACTTGCTAGCCTGCTTCGTTGCCCACCCGTTGCCCACCCGTTTCTTGTTTGCTCTCTCGCCAGCGCGTTAGCAGAGCTTCCCCTAACCGTCCTTCCCGCGTTCCAGTCTCGGAGAGAATCCCCGCTGGGCTCTCCTGACACCGGCCGCGCTGTTCTGCGCTCTGCCCTTGGGCCCCGCCATGGGCTGAGTGGGTACTCATGTCCTCCGTCGGAAATGTCCTCAGATATCTAGTCGTGTCACTGTGAACCCATGGGCATGACTCATGTTAGTAATTCTTTAATAGCCAGAGAACATTCCAGAAGGGTCAAAGCCACAGATGTCTCCCTGGGCACAGAAGGAGGGAGTCTGTCCCTCCCCCAGCTCCACCACAGCTGGAAAGTCAGTAAAGGGACAGATCCTTTGCAGCACATGAGACAGAATCACGTTGGTTTTGAAAGAAAATACATTATGGCCAAGATACCCTTTCCTTTAAAAACACAAAGTCCAGCAAATGCCGGATGCCATCTTTAGCAATTTGTGGGTCAGCTCTGGGCGCTGGGTCCCGGCACCTGGAGTCTGGTTCCTGTGGAATCTTCTTGGCTTCTCAGGTTTGCAGAAGGTGCGGTGAGCTTATGCTCGTTGGTTTCCTCACGGGCTGCGTGAGGGGAAGGTGACTCACCAGCAAGGTCATTGCACTGCTGGGGCCTGGGGCATCGCAGAACCTCGGCAGAACCTCTGAGGGGGCTCACAGCCTTCGGCTACTTGGTTCTGGAAGTGCATGGGGTTCAGGACTAAGCAGCTGCCTCCTTGAGTGCTGCCCTTCCCCCAGGCACCCCCCTTTCTGTGAATCCGAGGGTTCTGGACAAGACTCCAGGATACAGGAACTCTGAGCTGATAGACAAGGAGTAACTGATTTCACCCGGTGCCTGGCACACAGGCTGAACTGAGAACTCTCGGCGACGGGCTCACTGCGCTCTGGTGTCCGCATGCAGAGCTCGTGTGCAGCTCACAGTTCTCTGAGGACACCCCGCCCGTGGCTTTTCCTGCTGGGGTCAGCTTGCTGCCCAGTGTGGTTGCACGTGTGGGGAACATGCGTGAACACACCCACCTGTCCACACTGGCCAGCGCTGGTGGCTCCCCTCCACGCTCGGAGCCCCGGAACCCCAGCAGACACGCAGAGGAGGACCTGGGACCTTGGCCGTGCAGGCCAGGCCGGGGTCCTCCGTGGAGCATTCAGAGCCCCTTCTGTGCGGGGAAGGCAGGCGCCTGACTCCGCTCTCCCCTCGTCCAGGCCCTGGCCCTGGCCCTTGTCCCTTGGCCTGTGGCCTGTGTCCTGTGCTCCTGGCAGGCAGGCTTGGTGCCTGCTAGTGGGGGCTCTGCCTTCCACGGAAGTGGCTTGCTTTCCTGTGTCCTCTGTGCAAAGGCTCAAGCCTGCTGAGCTGAACCGTCCATGAGCCGGGCAGAGTGGGCGAAGCCGGCTGGGTGGGTCTGCTCCACCCCCGCATGTGCACTGTGGGCGGTGGGGTCTCATCAGCTCAATCTCGGGGACCCGGGGCTGGAGGAGCAGGTGCCGATGGAGGCCGTGCAGCACGTCTGCCCTGGGCTGGGGTGCGGGCACCTGCCAGGCAGTACCCAGGGTCCCACGTGGTTCTTTCTTGGAGTCCCTCCTACAGGGACTGCTGGCTGGAGGGCAGGGACTGCGGGTCCCACAGCCCTGGAGGGGGCGGGCGGGCGGGCGGGCCGGCGCCACTGAAGTGGTTCCAGAAGTGGCTCTGCTGGAGGACAAGGAGCGGTTGTTCCCCAGCCCCTGGGGGGCCCGAGGAAGGGGCGCGCCAGCTTCCAGGCAGCGTGCCCGGCGGCGGCGGCGGGGAGGGCCCTCCAGCCCTGGCGGCTGTTTGCCGAGGCCGCTGCTGGAGCTGGGTGGGTTGAGCCGGTGGGCGAGCGGCTGCACCAGGCGGGACTCCCCTGGGAGGCCCACCCTGATGCCCGGCGGACCCGAGCCCCGGGTTGGGACGCTGGAGCGGAGGTGGCCTCAGACGCCCTCCGTCGGCGCTAGTTCTGTTTGTCGCCTTTGTCCTTTGGGCGTTCCAGGTGAGCCGGAGTAAAATGGATCTTTCCCACAGAGGGGTGGTCACCGGTGGAAGTGCTGGGGTCACTTTGAAGGAGGCCCTCCTGGTGATAAGGGAGGGACAGTTTCTAAAGCAGGACAGGTCATCGTTTCCTGTCAGTGGTGCAGCTCGCTGCTTGCCAGCCAGCCGGCTCTTCTAGGGACCAGGCTCCCTGTCTTACTAGCGATGGAGCTGTCGGCCAGCGCTGCGCTCTGCCGCCGTTCCCACCCGCCCCGCCCCGCCTCCACCCTGTCCCGCCCGCCCGCCCCGCCCCGCCCCCACCCTGTCCCCCCCACCCGCCCGGCCCTGCTGGGACCCGCTGACCGCCGGCGGCAGCGGGGCTCGGTCCCGGCGGCCTGCAGAGGCAGGCGCGGAGGGGATGCCGGGGACGCCCTCTGCGTGCGGCGGAGCGGGCTCACCCCCGAGTAGGCGCGTGTCCTGTCCGAGCTGCCCGAGCAGAAACCGCCCGACGCCGCGGCGCACGCCGCGTGGATCCCAGCGTCGGACGTCGGGGTGGTCGAACGGCTCGCCTCTGGGAGGGACGAAAGCGCGTGCGGGGGCCTCCTGGGCAGACACGGCCACTTAACCTGCGCGGGCGTTTCGGGCGGGCGCGGGGTCGAGTGGGTCCCTCCGCAGGCGGCCACGCACGCAGTGACTTGGGTTGACGCGCTCAGCGGGGACCTCCCGGGTTCTCGCAGCCGTCGGGTGGGCGTGGGGGGACCGCGGGGAGTCACGGCCCCTCGTGCCCGCGGTGCGCCCATTAACTGCACCCCTAATGCTTGACTTCCAAGCCACAGACGGGGCGGCTGACCATGGAGTCGTGCCTGCTTCTCCGGGACTTTCGTTAAATAGTTATTTGGAATTATAACAACACGCACACAAGTCGGGTGGTTTTATCCTTAAAAATTATTTCGGCCGTTCTCCTTAAACCTTGGTAAGCGTTTGAAAAGAGTAACGAAGGCAAAGAGTTTCTATTTCATGAAGGCTCATATTCAGCAATATTAGTCGCGTGAGGAACAAAACCAGTTAAAATAGGTTGTTTCTCATCCTTGCGGGGAGGAAGGGGGTGTGGGGAGAAGCCAGTGTCCAGCCCTTGTGAATGAAACTTGCTTTCACGTGGTGACCTCGGCTGACGGGAACTGTCTTCAGGGGACTCTGCTGCGTTAGTGTGATCAGCTCTTTATTAAATGTCAAGCTGTCATCCGAGAAATTCCATTTAATCAACGACTAGCCACGCCTTCCGAGGTCGGCTGTTCCCGCCGGTGCTGCGGCCCGTTGTCACTTCAAATCAGCGCTGTCCCCGGCCGCCTCCCTGGGAAGGTCGCGTGTCCTGGGAATGGCTTAGCGTTCGAGCACACGCCTCCTCCACCCCGTGCCTGACACCCGCCCCCCGCCCCGCCTGTCCCCCGTGTTCAGGAGCGAGCGAGCCCGCTGGACCACCGCCCTGGGCCACGGCGGCGGGAAGCAGCCGCGGGACCGAACCTGTAAGTACCTGGCGCGCGACGTGCCTGGACATGGAGGCGCGCTGCCCCCTGCCGGACGCGGCGCGTTCGTGTTGCCCACTCCCGCCCGCCCTGCCTTTCCGGCTCTGCCGGCCTCAGCCCGGCCCGGCCTCCTGTGGGAAAGCCCTGCCCTCTGGCTTCAGACCGTCCCGTGAACGTGCAGCCTCCGGCCGCTCCCCCAGCCGCGGGTCGGGGCGCGCAGCCCCCACCTGACATGGAGCAGGAGCGAAATGCAGCTGTAGCCTTAAGAGCAGGACACGGCCGTCCCTTCTCAGCGTTTGGGATGGGGGTGTAGCGCGGGGGCGACGGGGCACTGGGGCGGCGTGGGCGCCTGAGCACCCCAACTCGGCTCTGCTCGACTCTGAAGTTTCTGCTGGGAGATCTAATCCAGAGAACTGGGGACAGAGCAGTTTTCCGGAGCCTCCGCAGCAGCTTTAAGCCCAGACTTCCAGCCAGCCCGAGTGGCTGGGAAGGTCTCTGGAATCCGGTTTTGCATTAAGAGAAGCGCGTTGTAAAGAGCAGGGGGACGGGAACTAGTGGAACCCACTGGGCTGTGTGCAGGTGCCTCGCTGTTGTGTATTCCTCAAGCCAAATTAACGTTACCGTGCACTATTCCCTCGAGAAACTCAGTTTGCAAAACCGAAAACAAGTGACGAAGGAAAAAGCCAGCTCAGTCCGTATCTGGGTGGGGTGGGGGCGTCTCTAATTGCCCTCTACGCTTTTGGGGGGCTCCTTTGATTCCGAAGCTCCCTGGCGGGTGACAAGCACAAGAAGGGGCTGCCTCGTGGCCGGGGCACATCAGCACGTCCTTCCTGCCTCAGTTTCCTCAGCGCTCCAGGGCCGAGGGGAGTCGGGCTTGGCTGGGCCTCAGCCCGAGAAGCCCCTGGGGAGGTGGCCCGCATCTTCCGGGCAGCTCGTGGGCACGCTCAGTGCTGAGGCCTGGTCCCCCGCCTGTCCCCAGCGCTGACCCAGGTGGAAGTCACGCGGCCCTTCACCGCCAAGCAGCTGGACGAGCTTTCCCTGCAGGTGGCGGACGTGGTGCTCGTGCACCAGCGCGTCGGCGACGGTGAGTGCGCCCCGCTCGTCTGCACCCAGCCTTTCGGCGCTGACACTCGGTCGCGTCATCTCCAGCGTTGGAGCAGGGAGCAGTCGCCTGCTTTGTTCTTTGAAATGAACCCCGAACCGCCCTGTCCCACCCCGGACTTGGGTCTCTGCCCCCGAAATTCCTCCCTCTTTAAAGCAAGAAACGGGTGTCCTGCTGCCCGCCCCACACTGCCCAGCAGCTGGCTCGGTCCCCCGGGCACCCAGCAGGCAGGGGTTCTCGCATGGCCTTCACCGGCCCTTGTCTCTACAGGCTGGTACGAGGGGGAGCGGCTGCGAGACGGACAGAGGGGCTGGTTCCCCATGGAATGTGCCAAGGAGATCACCTGCCAGGCGACCATCGACAAGAACGTGGAGCGGATGGGCCGGCTGCTGGGGCTGGAGACCAACGTGTAGCCGCCGCCGGGGCCTGGCCGCGGGGTTGTGGGCCTGGCCTGTAGTTGGTCACACAGCCTGGGGGTTAGAAGACAGCAAGCACGTGCCTTCCAGCCGCTGCGGGGCGCCCGCTCGGGCACTGCCACCCCTGCTGATCCCCCAGGGCTCAAGGAGCAGCCGCGTCACTTCTGGGACCTGCTGACCGCAGCCTCCTCGAGGCCCCTGGTTCTGGCATCGACCGCGATGTGTCCTGTTGTGTGTCACTTAGCCAAGAGTCACTGTCCCTCTCGATCGCATCGCCCAGTATTAGTGGGGTCTGTGTCTTCAGGAATGACCAGTTCGACACTCTCCCATCCCCCTAGTTTAGGGCTGATTGTCAGGTGTCGGAGATTGCGACGGGCACACGTCGGCTCCTGAAGGCGAGCCGTTAAGCCTTCGGAACTTCTTCCCAGGGAAGGGAACCAACACTTGAATTATCGCCGCTCCTTCCTTGTGAGAAGGAAAGCAGGGCGTCCTGAAGACGTCACATGCCCATGTCGCTCAGGGTCGGTCCTAGAGATCCAGCCGGACGAGGCCGCAGCTCCAGCAGCAACGTGGCAGTCATAGGTGCGGACGTGACCGCTGTGACACAGGGTCCTTTAAAATGTCCCCCAGGGAGCCGATTACATGACAGGAGGCTGCTGGGCCTTCGATAATTCACGGAGTGAGTGTCCTCAAGGATCTGACTGTCACGAGGTTTGGCTGTTCCTACCTGAGTTTCCAAGTAGGAAATTAGCTGAAACACTTGCACGGTCTCCAGGAGGTAAAACTAGGCCCGAACGGAGCAGCACTTGGACCTTCACGGGGTCGCGTTCCCTGGGCTCTAGCGGCCTGACTCGCTCCTTCCACTAGTGCGCAGAGAGAAAAGGACTCGAACAGCACATTTCACGAGGGCACTGAGGGCTTGGAGGATGGAGGGGGTGCTTTCACGCCACGCCCCTTTCCAGTGACCGGGAAAGCTGGCACAGGACAGCGGCACTCGTTCAGATCTAGGAGTGCCGTGTCCCCTCTGGCAGCCGCCGATCTCCGGTGAGGCTGCAGCCAGGCCGGGAGGCTGGTGTGCACGCCCGCTGCCTGCCCCGCGCGGTGCCCTTCACCGGTGCCCACGCTGCCGGCTGCAGATCGGCCAGTCCCTCCCTGACAGCCTCCTGTCTGGGCCCGTGGGTCAGGGCAGCGATGCCGCCCCTGCAGCGTGAGCTGTGTCCCCTGCTGTCAGACTTCAGCGGCCAGGCTACGAGCTGTCATCTCATCTGTGACGGTGTCACGTAGGAAGGTGTTGCTGGACAGGGATCACGTGATCGTCGCTGCTACTCGGTTAAGACTAAGACGCAGCTGTGCAAACGCTGGTGTTACCACGCAAGTTAAGCCGACGGGGACGGGGCACAGGTGTGTCTTCAGGCCCAGTCCAGCTGCTGTCTGGGCAGGGTCTTCAAGTTGTGCAATGACTTCAGTCCGTGGCCTGCGGGGAACACACACCCTTTTGTCCCAGTGACGTGGGCTGCTTGTCCACTTTTGTCAGATGTGAATTTATAAAGTCTTGTGTATACTTGCTCTTCTGTGTGGGTGTGATTTTAGTTGCCGTCGGACGCGTTCATTTCTGCACAGGCTGCTGACGCTCTGGCCACTCAGTTCTGCTCACGGCGGCGCTGGCGCCCCTAGAAGGCTGGAGGAGCATTTTAAGAGCAGGGTCGTGCTGACTCCTGTCAGTTTCCACAAAATGTGCCACCGAGTCACTGATCTGACACAGTGGACAGTTCCCCAAGTGCCATTTGACCCTGGAGCTGAGCTTCTGAATCTTGGTGAAAGACAGAGAAGGATTCTCTTCATTTTTTTTTTTAAAGGAAAGCTGCAGGCAGAAAGCAGCATTTTACGCATTTTTATTTAGTTGTTCACTCTGGCTGGGCCCGAGACGTGGACCCCGGGCTGTTGACTTGCTCCTTCGGAGACAACGGACTCAACCACTGCCCCACCAGGACGCGCCTGTTTTCATGAAGAAGATGACCCGAGACTTAGTGGCTGAGAGCAGTGCCCATCTGTCACCATGTCACTATCAGTTCGTCGTCAGAACTGCAGCCCAGGCTGGCCGGGTTCAGTCTCGCCAGGCTGAAGGGCTGGCTGTGCTCTCGGTGAACGTACGTCCTTGTGCTTGGCCAACTGAGGTCCCCGCGGCCTTGCTCGTGCCCACAGCGTCTGCTGGCTCTTGCAGGCCGGTTCCTTCTCACCCTGGGACTCTCTCCAACTCATGCCACCAGCGAAGCAAGCTCTGCTCTGGAAGAACTCACGTAATTATAACAGGCCCACAGGAGACTGATCAAGTCAAAATCAACTGCTTTGGGACCTTAATTAGGTCTCTAGCATTCCTTTGCCATCACTGTCACCTGGTCACAGAGGTCACGGAGTCATCTTCAACTTTTGCCTGCAACACCCTCTCAAACCGAATGATGGTCTGAGCTCCCCAGCGTTCCTGGCAGCTAAGACGCAGTGATAGGAAACGCCCTTCAGAGCCCGGGTTATGACCTGTCGCTCAAGCCCCGACGCTTGAACAGGGAAGGGCTGGGAGCAGCCACCTTCGCTCCTTTCTCCGTCCGCGTCTGCTCATCTTCCCTGCAGCCACAGGTGGACCTGCAGCCGTCACACAGCCGGTTCCCGCTGTGGCCACGAGGACGCCGCGCGCCACGGGCCCGCCCGCAGTGAGACGAACCCGCCAACCTGAAGTCTGGCCCCTGGGCTTCCAGCGCACGAAGGTCCTGACCAAAAGCAGCAAAACCTCGCTGTGGAAGAAGCAAGCACCACCTTAGTTCTCAAACCAACAGTCTGGCGTGCGCTGGTGGGCAGCAGCTGGGTCAGCTGCCTCCGAAGGCGCGCAGACCGTGGACCCCTGGGTTTGAGTGCCAGGTCTGGGGGACGGCAACCGTGTGAAGAACTAGAAACAGAGACACGTGTTGCGCTTCTTCCTCCTCTTTCTACCTGCTTGCCTGCTCATCTTCATTCCTATACTTTTTCTTAAAACCAGAAATCTCCAAGGAATCTTTAGTGTGAACTTTTGCTAAAATGAACTTTCTTCATTGTTGGAAGCTAATACTCGGCGAGGAATCAAATAGTCATTGTCATGCCAGACCATTACAACCGAAGTCAACGTGAAGACGGACAGCAGTCAGTGTCCGAGAAGGCCCCGGCGCAGCTGGACGCGCGGGACTCGCATCTGCAGTCAAGAGGCTTCCACTTTAGCGTCGTCCCAGGACCTCACGGCCACACGGGGCACTGGCTCTGTCCCTGCCGGTCGTCACCTCGTGGTGGGTCGACAGCCTCTTGCCTCAAGGCCGCCTCACACGGTGCTGTTCCCTTTGGCCCCGATACCAGCAAACTGGTTCTCTACGGTGTGCCAGCCGCCTGCAGAGCGGCCCAGTGGCCATTCTCCTGGTCCTCCCTTCCCCGGTCACATAAACCCTAAACCCCAACTCATGAATGTGTGAGGGGGAAAATAGTGTCATGTAACTAAGACACAAGCAGACATGACACATGGTCATCACTGATCGTTACAGAAACACAAATGGAAACCACGAGACACGACCCCACAGCCGCTGAGGCTGAAACAAAGGAACGAGCAGCTGCTGGCAGCGCCGGCAGGGACTGGAAACTCGGACCCCCTTCATGTCCCGGTGGGAGAGCCGGATGGCACAGCCACTGCGGAGTCAGCTTGGCAGTTTCACGTAAGTTGAAAACAAGGCAGGTGTGTCCTGGTGGCTCAGCCGTTAACTCCTCTAGCACAGCCCACACCACGAGGACCTGGATTCTGATCCTGGGTCGGGGGAAACAACATGAACTGAATAAAATAAACACACACTTCTTCGTCCTGTCTTCCCGCCCGCCCTTCCTTTAATGAATGCACACGTACATGAACACATGAACAATGTAAGCGTACTTACCACAGGGTAGTGACCCCTCACAGGCATCTACCCCGAGAGAAATAAAAACACCTATCTACACAGATGAGTATGCACATGTTCAGAGCAGCTTTATTGTAGTTGCAAAAAAATCCACAAAACAAAATAACTCAAAAGTTCATCCACTGGTGAATAAGCAAATGGTGCGACTATACAAAACTATGAAACAAGGAACTACTGACAGGCAACAGCAGGGATATCTCAAAAGTACTGTTACATCGAAGTTGGACACAAAAGTCTAAATATGATTCCACTTAAATACATTCTAGACAAAGCAAAACCAGTGACGGGGCACTCACTGGCGGTCGGCGGGTCGGAGGAGAGGCAGGCGACTGAGTACAAAGCGGAATGAGGGATGTTGGTGACGGGAATGTTCTTTGTTAAGATGGGGAGGGCACAACTAGAAGACTACACTGAACAAAAATTCACAGTTATACACCAAGTGCCTTATTTTATTATGTATAAAATAACACCTTAAAGCTTCAAGAAGGATTCTGGAAATACAGTGAAATGTAACAATGGTAACGTACTTTTCTTCAGATGTTGAATTTCCAAATATTTTAGGATATATTTTTTTAAAGTCAGAAAATGCCATCGAAAAACAATTAGCATATTATCAAGAAATGATTATACTCCATGATCACAATTACTTAGGAATAACACACTCAGAGCTAAAAGAGCAGAAGGTAATTTTCCACTTACTTTGGCTAAGGGGGCTCTGAAATAAATCCTAAAGTTCCTCCATCACTTCAGACTTTTAAAGTGGAAAGCGTTCTAATGCTGGGAGAATGGACATCAACTTCTGGCTGGTGTAACAGCTTCTTAATGAATCAGGAAGTCATTGCATGGACTCGCTTTTCAGACACTTTTCAAAGATCAGTTGTTTTTTTTTTCCGTAAGTGTATTTCGCTGTTAATTTTAAAGCATTATCCCCTGCATCACTCAGAATACTGAAGCCAACAGATTTTCCTTCTTAAAGTCTTGTTCTTTAAAACTACTAGTTTTTAGACCTAAATCCATTTCCACTCAGTAACATCTATTTTGTAAATACGAGAAACAGGACATAAAAGGCACCTTCGATTAGAATTTCCACCCTGATCAGCTATAGAGATAGTGTCCTTTGGAGGTGATGGCAACCACTTGAATCTCTGGGGATACTTCATTCATTCTTCAGAAACGTTCCCCTTCACAGGGAGACTAAATATTAGTTTGCAAAATTGAAACCAATGAACTAGAAATCTGTGTTCACAGACCCCTTAAATGCTTCCTTCTTCTAAGACCATTTTGGCAACTGGGATTTAACCAGGACAGAGTCACAAGGAAGTAAAAAGCATAAACACTATCAGAGAGCCAACGACCCACGCGTCACCTTGAGTTAGGGACAAAGCTGAGAGCTATCGTATCGGGACAATGAACTCAATGCAAGACTTTGGGGAGACAGATCATCTGGGGACAGACGAGCCAAGTGAACGAGGTGAGAAGACAGAGCGCACGTGGCGCTCTGGAAGGGATGACAGGTGACAGGCACGCCCAGGAACGGGACGAGTAACTGAGCCGGCTACGCGGACATGGGAGCATGCGGTGCGTCCCAGCTGGCAGACGGGCCTCCCCTCCTGACCGGAAGGCACGATGAAATCTCAGCTCCTTCCCACGTGTCCTTTCCCAGTATTACCTGACGCCTTTCGTCTCACACAAGGACCACACGCTAGGTGACAGGGTGAATGGCAGAAACACAGGCCCCAGCAAACCACACGCCATGAGTGTTTCCGTGAGTAGGTTTGCTGCCAGGTTCCAGGAAGCACCCAACTAAAAAGGCGCTGAAAGCAGAGCGCGTGTTCTGTCAAAGGCAGCCCGGCGCAGGGCACTCGGGTGCGGGGCACGCGCACCAGCACCCACTCCCTCAGGCCAGAACTCCCCATCTTCCACGGAGCCGGATCAGAGACAGCGTTGGCCAGAGGGTGTCCTCTCTTCCTCTCTGCGAGGTGGCTGCACAGCTCTTGAGATGCCACAGCCTGGCCACTGTGCTCCCACCTGCGGTCATCACCAGAGGTCACAAGCAGTGGCTGAGGGCCCAAAACCCTGGGCCTGACACTGCACAGGGGACAACTGAGAAAGCGAGCAGGGCCAGGGCCAGGGCGCCGGTCAGCAGCCGAGGACGCCGCCAGTCTGCTGGGGTGCGAGCACGCGCACGCGTCACACTGGCTGGCACGGGCCGAGTCAGCCAAGTAGCAACTGGACAGAGGGCGGCAGGCTGGACCGTCAGTGGACATACCCAGGACAACACTAACATTTGGCGAGCACACGGCGAGACGCTAATGAAGCTGCTTTTCAGATACACGAGCATACTTAGCCCTCACGGTTCCTGTCTCTGCACACGAGGCAAAGGAGACGGGGAAGCCAGGTCAGTTCCCAAGTCGTCCAGCAGCGCCGGGCCCCGTCACGCTGCCCGCCCACAGGACAGAAGGGCGCACGTGGGCCTTCAGGGGCGAATACACCGAAAGACCCCGGGAGGAGAGGCAGAAAGCAAGTCAAAAGTTAGCTGTGGTTTACACACTGTATATTTTATTAAATATTGGGCTTTATTTCAACTTAATTTACTTCCGATAGAAATTTCATTTAAAAAATGTGGTTGTATTTCAATTCGCACTGGACGCTGCGTCGTGGTTAACAATCTGATTCCACTGGCTCTACACCAGCAGGGCGGGTACTTTTCCACAGACTCTCCGCGCACACACACAAATCCTCCCCCAGCACGGACGTGACCACCACCGTGTATGTGATCAGAGAACATATTGCTTTTGATGGTATATTTGTAACAGCTACAGGCGACCTCTAGTCATGCACATGAAGTCTTTACTACCTACTGAGGGCTTCTACCTTGCACATGAAAATTATTCGTGTCCCAGCGCCTGGCATCTAGCCAAAATTTACCTACAACGAGAAAGGCCGTCACATGGGCTTCAGAGAGCACCGGAGAGCTGTCAGCTGTGACAGCCATCCTGGAGTCACGGCAGGAAGCTCCTGGGAGTGGCCTTCTCCTGTGACTTGATCAGGTCCGTGATGGCTGACAGCACGGCACAGTCTCTGGATTTCGTGTCCTTCCAGTCGACTGGGTGGGGACTTTCGATCTTCTCTTGCAGAAGGGTGTCCAGCTCCTTTCTTAACTCCTGCGGTTGGAGAAATGACACATGTCGTGTGCAAGCCAGAGGCACTGGCAAGCAGCGTGCGCAGAGAAAGCGGCTTCGCTGCCCGGAGGCAATTCCTGCGGCGGGCGCGGGACAGCCGCTGAGGGACGCCCTGACCCAGGACGGTTACGAGCCGTCGGCTGAAGCACAGTGGAGTCCAACAGCCCAACGTCAGCAGCACTGCGCCTTTAGAAGCGTGGTCCAGAGCGACTTCCAAAAAATTTGGAAAAATGGACTCAAATTCTCAAGACCGCCTGCAACGCTGGAGCAGCAAGCGCGGGATTTTTCTGACACGCAGGGAAAGAGCCGCGAGGCGACACGCGGGTGTTCAGCTACCTTAACGAGGTGGGCGATTCTCGCCGGGGACTGGAACACGATCCACTCGTCCACCGCGATGGTCTCCTGGTCGCTGTCCTTCTGGATGGAAATGTCGCCCCCGAAGAACAGGAGACAGTACGGGGACACTTCCGTGCAATCATACAGGTAGATCTGCAACGCAGGTCCGAGCCGTCAACACTCGCCGCGCCGCACGCCCACCGCGCCGCACGCCCTCCTGCTCGGACTGGGGGCGCCCTGTACCGCGACCACTGGCTCATCCTGAGGACCCCCCCTAAGTTATTCTGCATTAATTCAGAGAGAATGTGAGCTTTTGAATTTCTTCAGCTCACAAAGCTGCCAAAGCTAAATTTGCTGAAATTATTTTTCTCTCCTTCTATGCAAGATCTCACTTACTATCCAATACTTAAAAGGTACACTAACAGGATGGCAGCAAAACTAAAAAATACAGCATTTATATATCAAAAATGCCAATATTTCCTGAAAGCTAACTCTAAAACATTATGCAAATCAAATAACTCCCAAATAATTAAAATACAAAGATTCCTAACAGACCTGCACATTAAAAGTATAGGCTATTTGCAAAAGTTGTAATTCATGCCCAAAAAGTTTTTTAAAAAAGAACAATTTTATTTCTAACTGCAAAAACTATACAAACATAAAAATGACTTATATTCAGCTCTGATTAAACACCCACTTACAGTACTTGTTCTCATCTTCAGGTGATAGATAAGCCAATTGTAGTGAAACTCTGTTTGCTCCACGTTAACAGATTTAGGATGAATAGCAACTAAGCCGTCAGTTTTTGTGTAAACTTTCACCCTTAAAAAATGAAAAATGAAAATGCAGTTTAGCAAAAAAAAAAAAAGTTCTGGTAAATTCTAAAACAATCCCAAATCTTAAAGAAACCTCCACAGATTGGTTTATTTTGCAGAATAAATTCTTATTTGAGAAAAGACCACAAGTTTTCTCTTAGTAAGACAGAAAATACCAGCTAAATATGAATATCTATAAAGCATAAAGAGAAATCTTTTTGTATGTATAATTACTCCATGTATTAGAAAGGGACAGAACAGTCCTTAATTATGTTAATATACATTATGCTACTAAAGAAAACAAATATCTGAAATAACTAAGTGATTTCGAGCAAGAGAATAGCATATACACTTTATTGTTTAACATGATACTGGTAAGAGGCCTTCAATTTATAGAATAACTGAAACAATCAATTTAAACACAGGTTATGTACCTGGATGAAAATGAAATTAAAAAGGTATTTATAGTTTTAAAAATTATTTAAAAAGATGTTTTACATGAATTGGCATTCCATTCAGACACCCCAATTTCCAAACAGGAATACATGAAATAAATGCACTCCGACAAGGTCTAGTTCAGTCTTTCAATTCTTAGGGGTCTTCTCTCTTTGATAGTCATAAAAACTTTACTTCGATTTGTAGGAATCCTTTATTATTCAACAGGGGGAAGGTCTTTAATTAGTATTATTCAACAGGGAGATAGCTGATGGTTGTTTTTTAAACAGCCAATGGCAATTACCTATATTAGGTGACCAGCATATGTGCTATTTGTTTTTAAGTCTCTTTTTTTAAGGCTTTATCAATTATCCTTTCTAACGAAATCATGAGTCATTTCAATGATTCATTATTCAGGAACTTTTTCCTTTACTGTCCAGTCAAGTTAACCAATCCCACCCCGCAGCTAGAGTGCATCACTAAAGTAGAGGGGCTGGCAGGCTCCCTGCACTGGACCAGAGAAAGCATTTCACGCTTGGGGGCCCTGCGGTCTGTCGCAGCTTCCAGCTCTGCTCGTGTAGCAGGAAAGCAGATGCAGACAGCATGGCCATGAACAGGCTTAGCTGTGTCCTAATAAATATTTATACAAACAAGCTTTGAGCCAGCCTGACAAAATCTGCTGAGCCCTGGTGTGGACCACAGCAATGCATCGATCCACAGAGGGCTCTGTATTTCTCCTAAAGCTTTCCCAGGAGGGAGAGAGATACAATTAAATGTTTGTATCTCAGAGTCTCTCTGCAAGCTTCCTGAAAAGTCAGGGAAAGATATCAAGAATTCAGCAGTGTAAAAAAAGCACGTGGCGCATTTAAAATGGGGGTAACTCAGTCGCAGTGACTCAGAGCACTGCCGACCGAGCGGGAAGCAGTGACGTCCGGTGAGGCACGCGCTGTGGGATGCGGACTTGCGCGGTCCCCTCCCGGAGGCTGCAGAAGCAGGTGCCTCCTGCTAAAGCAACCAGATACGTCTTCAGAAATGGTCAAGTGTCACCAGCAAGATCTGCCCTCCCGAACACCAGCATCCTAGACCAATGTGCACTTTCGTCTGTCTCTGAGGTGGTCTTTTTTCATATTTAGCATCATCGCTGGGCATCCAACTGTTTCAGCGAACATCTGTTCAAAGATCTCATTACTTTACGACTGCACGTCAAGCTCCCTGAAATGCCACGTGACGTGGAATTCTAAAACTGGATTCCTCCTTTGCTACTGAAATCTATGCTGAAAGCATTAGAAACGTTTGGAGTTACTGCTTTAGGACATTTTCCTCAAACTAAAATATCCACTATGAATGCACTAGGCCAGTGACCGCTTTAATGCCTTGCGGTACAGAAGGGTGGCCGTACCAGTCCCCACACCGCACACGAGCGGTGACGTCCTGCTTCTCACTAGAATGAGCCCGTTTACTTGTCAAAACTCCGCCACCGTTATCTCCAATCGCCACTGAGGCTGTGTGCACAAACACGTCAGTTCTCCAGTGAATGTCACCATTTTATTCAAAGAACCAAATGCTACAATTACTCATTTTAAGAAAGGAAAAAACACCCCAAGCAGCCTCCACCCGGGTGCTCAGCAGCTGCCCACTTCCCTCACACCTACGCGGTGTGACATCGTACAACGTGTTTGGTGATGCCCAAGGGGCTGCCGACTGTCCCTCAAATGACCAAAGTAAAGAAGAAAGTGGCCCAAATATCAAGAACAAATGTGCCATCTGAGCCTGCTCGTCGGAAGGTTTCAAAAGTTTAAGGAAAGAATTACAAGTAATTTATAATCTTCAATGCTTACATTTTTCTTTTTTTACCCAAATTTAGTCGGATTTTAGCAACTTTGGGATATAAACCAGCACAGATGACAGCTTTAATTATCTTCTCATTACCTATTGGGTGTGGAAGGCAGAGAAAGACGAAATGAAATACTGACCCAACGGACAAGAGCAGCCCGTTCGGACTACTTCCCGCTTTACCTGAATTTATGTTCGACTTTGGATCTCTCGGGTTTCTACTGTTCACAAACCCAGCTCCAAGAAGATGCTCTGCGAACTGTCCCTTCATGCTGTGCAGCATCTGGGGACGAGACAGAACTGGAGGCCTCGCACAGACATCGGGGCGGCTTCAAGCATATGCTCACAAATAAATGCAGCTACAGGCTTGCCTGGCTTCGTGAAACGCTTTGACCAAAGTGTGATGATGAGAAAAGAGCAGGGCTTTGGAGTCACACCTTCTAGAGCACAGCGACCCGCCGGCGGTGCCCACAAGAGGCAGAGCTGAGGGGCTGCGGCACAGGTCCTAAGGCCTGGAGGCTCAAAGTGCTTCTTGTCTGGTCTTTTCACAGAAAAGGTTTGCCTGTGCTAAGAAATAACCACCACTGATTTTTATTTATATTTTTAAGGAAAGGTGCAGGCAGGAGTGAAGGTGAGTGGGCGGGCAGGTAAAGAGAACAAAGAAGCATTTGATTTGATTTGATTTACTTGTTCTATTTGGTCGTCCCCCCTGGCACTGGGTTTCGAGCCTGCGACTCTGGGAAGTATGGGGACTACACCAGCTGGAGACAGTCACTTTAACAGCTGGGTCACCAGGGAGCGCCGACTGCCGCAATATTTAAGGATTAGTCCATTTGGCAAAAAGACTCATGTAATTTTGTAAACTGCTCCTCACCCCATGTTGTAAAAAGCAACAAAAACAGGAAAGCAGAAAGAAAATAACCAACACACTGATTTACTGAGAATGACTGTTCACTAGCACAAAAGTTTACTCTTTTTATTTTCTAAGAAAAATCACAGTGGGCAGAAAAGCATAAATGGAGAATGTCCGTGACTGAGACTGACAGAAATGGCGAATATTATGATTAGCGCTGCAGACGGAGTCCGCACGTAACCTGACAGAAGAGCCGCGGACGCCAACCCAACGACGCGAGGACCGGACAGGAGCTGCTTTTATACAAGAACTAAAACTCATTTTAGTTCAACTTAAATGGAAATGAAGCTGAACAGATGAATCTTCGATTTTCACAATCTCGAGATATTAAATAAAGGAGGTTTATAAACCCAAATTATGAAAATAAAGTTGGTTGTATTTAAACACCCCTTAAAAAAAAGCACTTGCACTTTTTATTTCATTTAGCTGCTGACACGGGCTGCTTCTGACCTCCCCACTGCTGAGTTCCCATTCGTCTCCAACTGCTCCTCGTTCTGAGGAGGTGACAAGGCATCGTCTCTGGGGAGGTGACATAGTCCATTTCCCCTTTGACCACAGTACTTTCACAGCCATCATGAGACTTGCATTTGTCAACGTTGGCGCACTTTCGCCCCATCACTTTTTAGCTGGAGGGCACGTGCAGGCGTGGGGCCGCTTCGTGCCCCGACGGGGGACGCGTCAGCGCAGAGTCTTGAGCCCTTGTTTCACAAACGCCGCCTGCGCGGTTTCTCACTGCACCACACAGATGCAGGCCCCCACCCAAACGCAAAGTCACTTTCCCCACTGGACACGTGAAGCTGATCTCAGGACTGACAGTGGACGTGCTCGGGCTGAAACCGCAGCACGGCCACGAGGTGGCGTGGGCAGGGGGTGCAATGTGCCTCCCGTGGGTCCTGACACTCTGGTCTCTATTTCTCTTTGTAGCCACTAGCTGCTTCTCGCACATCTTTTCTTGTCTTACGGCTGCTGATTTAATAAAGCTCTTCTACTATTTTGTACAATGATTCAAATTCCTAAGAAAACACACACAACTGGCTTTTTGCTACAGACATGCATATTGTTACCTGCAGCGTGTTTGAAGACAGGAAATATTCCCAGCAATAGTCTTTTTCGTGCCGAAAGCCACGTCTTCTGGCTTCTTCCCAGCCCTACAGGGCAGCAAAGAAATGAGTGCTATTCACACTGCTCCCTGAGGCAGAGACTGCTGACTAGCTTGTCTTCACTGAATAGTAACTTAATCTCCTACTGCTATTTGCTTCTTTATACAAATTATTTAAAACGCTGAAATATACAAGCTAAAAATAAACCATAAACTCTGCAATATCTAGTTGTTGGAATAACTGCCAGTGATTTTTCACAACTTATTTTATACAAGAAGTTTTAGTCCTATACTGTATCTTTCACAGATTACAACATCATTCTGTACATGTCTTAATCAGAGAGCCGGCTGTTGAACAGTTCATTTTCATTGCTATTACATGTTTTCAGCATCACACGTTTTAAGCTGCAAGAGGGAAGATGAGACAGACAGTAATAGAGAATGAGCACAAAGGAAAAAAATGTGTAAATATTCCATAATATGTAGTACAAATCTGAGTCTAGAATTACAGTAAAGAGACACTGTCTCTATAAAAAGCGCGTTTAAGTCCTATAAAGATGACTGATGCACGTGAACCCTCAGGTAAGCCTGATTTACAGGAACAGAAGATATAATATGAATCATGACTGTGGTACTCTGAGAAGATTAAACCTGAATGAAGGTATAGTTTGTGAATAAACAGACGCCCCTTCTGTCATGAGTATCAATAAAACTCAGCATAGTACAATGCAAATGAGTACTATCAAATAAAATGCTCAGATAAACTGTTTGCTGTCTTCAAAATACAAATCTAAATTTGTTTTCTGAAAAGGCATCTATAGCGAGCCATCACAAAAGTGAAAAATGACGTACAGTACTCTGTTCGAATGTTCACCTAATTTAAACATTCTCACTCAGCCACTGACCCCGCTGCCTTCACCGCTAACATCTGAAAGGTGACGTAAGTCGTTTCACCAGCTTTCACGTGAATAACTGCAATCCAGAACGAGGCTTTTCTCTTTCTTTACCTCAAATGCATTTACCACTGTCAGGTGGTCACTTCTGGTGGCCTTTGCCAATTCTTTTCTTCTTGCATCTGCAATCTTTTCTTTTCCCTTAAAAAGCAACAGAAAAAAGGCAATCTAAATGGCTCCGCTGTATAATGGAGGATGGCGTGCCAGCAGAAATCTAATGAAAACGCTGTCTAAACCGCACTGAGCCCAGTCTTCCCTCCACACGCTGCTTACCAAGGGGATAACAAAGGGGTCTTTGAAGCTGAGACTAGCAGCAATGGTGAGCACCGGGTCCAGGCAACAGAACAGAGCTCCAAACAGAATCATTTTCCCAATATGTGGCTCGACAGGTAACCGGGCTAAGTGGACTCCAAGCGGGGTCAATTCTTCCTGTTTATCCAAAGCATTCTGTAAAGCAAGGATTGATGTTTAAAATACACGCTGTGAGCATTGTATTTAAAGTTCTATGGAGAGCGCATTCAACAGGCCACTTCCTCCATCTCTTAAGCCAAATGTCCCAACACTGTTCAGTTGTCTTCTTCATCCAAGGAAAAGCTCTAAGGCCAGCAAAATTTAAACATCTATTTAAAGAAGACCAAAATTAACCCCACAACTTGGTTTGCCATAAATGTTAGAGAAAAATGAAGAGAAAGACATATCAGCAAACCTTCAAAGAATGGAAACACCAAGCGCAGAGTTGTGGGTAAAACAGAGACACTACCTGCCCATCTCGACATGATGATGCTATGATCCCCAGCCAGCTGTCCACAGCTGTAGTCCACTAGGTAAGTCTGCTGGGGAGAGACTAGCGGTCATCGCACTACTCCTTAAATAGCCGTTATTTCACCAAATCAATTCCTGCTCCAACAAAGATGGTTGGATCATCGACAACGCTTTTTCATCTGAGCAACTTGCTGCTCACAGGAAAAGCCACGGCAATGTTCTCATGAGGGTCAGATTCCGAAAGGGGATGGTCAGCTGCAGAGATGGCCCAGAACAAAGCTGAAGTGCGTAAAACCGTCTTCGGCATCCTGTATCCCACAACGATCAACAGAGCTGGCGCTGGGAAAGGAACAGGAACGTCCTGCTCCTGCACTGTCCAACATGGCAGCCACCAGCCACCTGAGCCTGCTGAGCGTCTGAGATGCGGGGATGTGACCGAGATGCCAAGTGCATCATTTAATCCAAATTCTAAGATGACGTAGTCACAGTGGCCGACAGCACTGCTCTCCTCTCCTCTGGGCACTAACCCCAGCCAGCCCAGTGCCTCTTCCCAGCCTGCTCTGATACAACGGTGTTAGCTAAGTGGGCACTTGACTGACACGGTGGCAAACTAGTTTCTCACAACACTGACTTCATGAAAAGGAACCAAGGAAACCAGAAAACTGAGGAAAAAAGTTGTAAGCATAAAACGACAGATGGGAACAGGCTATGAGGGAAAACATGTCAGTATTCCTCCCAAAACAGGAGCCTTCCTTTATAAGATGCGCACACTGTCATTCAGTTACTTGGATTTGACACAAGTTCTTAAGACATTATGGTCATCAAAAAACAGAAGAACTGAATTCATTCTAAGAACACAAACGAAGACAAAGACCAGTGAATCAAGAGATTTCAAAATTTTATGTAATTTTAAATCAGTTCTACAAAATACTGAAATGGGAAAGTGTGTGGAAAGAGCTCAGTGTAAGAACATCAGAAGGCATCGTTGTATGACTTCCCGATGCACATTTTGGCCAAACAGCGAAATCAAGTTCGGCAGAGTGCGTTTCAGGATTAGCTGGCTCACGTGCCCTAACACTTTACATTCGAAATTTTTTAATAAAATTAATAAAGTTTACCAGTTCCATCAGATGCTTTATGGACAGCAGCACTGCTTCGTTTGATGGTGGGTCCATCAACCTACTCAGGAAGTAAGCAATTCCACCCAGCCGTAAAATCTGGGGAAGACAAATAGGATTAAACCGATGTCATATACTAACAGCCTCGTGCTGCCTATTATCGATCACTCAAAGCATAGAACCTATATACGATTTTCAAGTTATTTTAGCAAATTAAGTTATAACCATATTTTGATTGTATAAAGTCATGCGTAAAGGCCGATATACTTTCTACCAGTAACTCTGTTAATGAGAAAAGCAACCGGTTAAAACCTCAAACAGCTGGTACCCAATTATCTTCCAAATAAGAAAGCTAATTCAATTGTATCAAAATATGCTGGAAAACTGTTAAGTGGCTGGTAAGGGAAAACATCCTAAGATGTAATAGCAGCAGCTAACATCTACTGAGTGCTGACTGTGTGCCCAGCACCACTGAAGCATTTTCTATGAAGCTCATTTCAGTGACTTGCCCCACACACAGACCTGGCTTGTCAGGGCAGAAGCTGGGACTGAAACACAGGCTGCCTGGCAGCAGAGCACAGGATCAAAAACTGCTCAACTAACACTTAGGGAAGTTTTAAAAGTTTACTACACACTGCCAAACAAACACATTCAATCACTTCTTCCTGCAGATACATACACTATTTTCTTCTCTAAGAAATGAGACCCCAACCTCCTCCCCAGTTTAACTTAACTCTTCTCCCTAATTTACCTTGATTTGTAGACAAAGTTCTTCTAAAGGAGTCCTCAGAATTTCTGGTAGCTGATAGTCATCTAGAAGGCTTGCTCTCAGCCCATTGTACAGATGATAGCAATGCCCAGGTTGAACTCTTAACAAAAAAAAAAAGGGGTGGGGGGAGTGGCAGTTATCCGTGGCCTCTTCGAAAGTTATCCATGGCCTCTTCGAACTCCAGAGAGAAGTGGAGGGAAAGCAGCAACACTGGCTTCTTACAAGCCACATTCTCACTAAATTGCTACATTATTTTATATCTTTCCCCTCATTTGTTCTGAATAACCCTGAATCTACTCTCCTGTGTCCTGGCTTGAAGAAACAGAGATGCCTTCCCTGCCAGCGCTCTGCTTCTGCACAGTCCAGACCTCAGCGCACAGCGAGTCCTCGTCCGTCACCCCCACACGCCTCGCGAGCAGCGCACGGAACACACCTTGGCGCCCTAGCACCTCTCTCTGTGTTATGAAAAAGTCTTTCAGAACGTGAACTTTCAAAGTGATACTGGGAAAAAATTGCTTAAAATGTGACATGAAAGTTACTCTGCGAAGAACATGAAGGCGACGTGAAGAGGTGGGGACTCACGTATTTCAAGCATCGTAAGTGAGCCTTTATGTTCACGCTGCTATAAGAAGTGGGGTCCCTTTTCTGACAGGCATAAAAGTAAATGCTAAAAATCTTCACTATTGCAAATTACTATATAACATATGCCTGTAGAAAATAGACACTAAGAATATCTCCACTGAGGATCATGATTCAGCTTCCTCTGACCTTCAAAATAATTTTCATTCTAATTATTATATCCATGAAGCCTGCAAAGACTATTTCCTTGAATTACAACACTAATTCCTGTAAACCTCCATCAGGAGAGTGATGCAAAGAACTGGTAATATTTAGTACTTAATTTAGTTTAACTATTTATTTAGTTCATCTTCACTGTTTTCATGTGCCCAGACCCCTCCACTCTGGTGAGTTCTCTGGGACCAGCACCAGCGCCGACAGGCCTGCAGGGAAGCCCGTCTGAAAGGGCCCCGATGAACTTGTACCCGAAGAAGCAATGAGATGACCTGACGTGCAAATGGCGATAGCAGTTATTAGTAAAATTATTAGAGAAAGGTAAAGGAAAAATTGGTACTATAACTTGTAAGAATAAGTTAGTATTAGTCTTGATCACATGGAGGAATCACTGGTAGAAAAACCATAAAACAGAAAACCTGGTAGATGCTTCACGAAGAGTGTGACTGAACCCACTTCCCCGTGACAGCAGGCTGCCGTCAGCTCAAAGCCCAAGAAAGGCGGTGCCGACAGAAGCGCCACCGGGAGGCCTGGCCACACGACCCATGCACAGTAAGGGCACAGAAAAAGGCCCGTCTCTCACCTCCCGGCCCGGCCTTTCCTCTGTTTGGCGTTGGCCTTGCTGACCCACTCGGCAGACATGGTGCTGATGCTGTTCTGTGTGTCGAAGTGCGTCTCCTTTATCTTCCCTCCGTCGATCACAAAAACGACATCATCTATGGTGATGCTGCTCGGGAAAGCGATGGAAGGTGAAAGGCCAGCACGAGCGCCCGACCTGTCCCAGGCCTCCAGGTGGAGACGCTCACGTCCGCATGTCAGGACCTTTCCCGTCTTCCGCCAACACCAGGCGTCGAGGCCCTGACCAGCTGCGCCCTGACTGCTGGCGCCTCAGCGCCCTCGCAGCGGCCCGACGACCGCTGCACCCAGCCCCGGGCCCGAACTCTCTCTGGGGGCTGCGCAGTTTGTCAGCACCGCCCGGGGATACTAGACGGGGCTGAGCAGAGCTGGTGGCCAAGTCACCAAACCACCACCCCACGCAGAAGGCAAAGGCCAGAATCTACCTCAGTCCCCTAGTTTCTTTAAGAAGCTACTTTAAAAGCTGTTTCTTTAATGAAAAACAAAATCAAAAGTGCGCGCGTGCGCGCACACACAAAAATAAAGACACTGAGCCCCCCGCCCCCCGCCCCCCAGAGCGCGAAAGCACTGCAGGCTGGGGAAAACCACGGGACCACGTTCACTGCCTGCCTACGCGCCAGCAGCTTTCCTGTGACGAAATCGCATTCTGCAGAGGCAAGAGCAAGGCGGATGACTCGCGGACAAGGCGGACACGAACACAGTCTCCGGGCCGCTCTGAGAACCGTTACCTCGTCTCTGCGATGTTGGTGGCGATCACGATCTTCCGAACGCCAGGAGGGGTTCTCTGGAACACCTGCGACGCGAGAAGGCAGGCGTCAGCGGCCCGAAAGCGCCGGACTGACTCGGCGCTCCGGCACTCAGAGGGAGCCTGCGTTTACAGGGTAGTCGGCATTTTTATCACCGCAGTTCCCTTTGGGAAGCAGAAGTAACCCTCCCAGACATCAGGCCTTACTGCAAACGAGAGCTCAGATGAAGCACAACCTGAACGACACAACGCTCATGAATAAAAGCTACAGCGTGCAAACGTGTTACTGTGTAGTCAGCCTCTGAGAGGGAGAGCGGGTGGGTAACGGGGAAGAATGATACAGTTCCAGAAACTACACAGGAAAGGGCACCGCCCGACCTGGCAAATGTCGCCTCAGCAGGGTGACTGTCCCAGCACGCTAGGTTTTGGGGTCAGACTAGACTAGACAAGTTCTCTTCAAATGCTGAGTCCTACACACAATGCCACCATGACAGTCGCTGAGGAGAAGACACGCCATCAAGTACCACTTGACTATAATGGGAAAAAAAAGCACAAAGCTATCTCACTATAAAAATGGTCACCATAGAGGAACCGCTGTCTCCCAGTCGACTCATGTTCTCTAAAGCGAAGGGATAAATAACATGCGTCAGCGTGTCAGAGATGGAATTTGCAGCCTGGACATCATTCCGCCTGGTCTTTAGAATCCAGAGTCCACTCTCCCCCCAGGTGTTCATTCTGCATCTCGATCAGCGGACTCGGCAGAAAGGCAGTCAAGAAGCCTCAGCAACACGCTGCGGTATTTCCTTACAGAAGGGATGGAGAACCCAGGGGGCGGGCGATGATCGGGTGCACGTCACTCTAGCAGGGCCTGCACCCTAGAGAAAGCTGGCCTGTAAGAGCGAAGCTCTGGTCTAACTATGGAAAATCCCTGAATTAAACTGAGCATTCAAAGCTGTCATAATACATCAGTGACAAGAAAACTCCATTATCTGCAAATACCTCAACCTGTTAAGTCAAAATCTCAGACAGCAAGCTGTAGCAGGTTGAGTTCATTTTACTCTTCACACATCCTTTGCTTTTTCTTACGGAAACCCAAACCAATTATTGGTCAAAGTACTATTTCCATTTTTCTCTACTGTCGACAAACTCATCCGCTACGTGGATTGTCCTGTATTCAAGCTTTTGTGCGATCATCCCCGAAGACTCATTTGCAAAGGTTCTCAAAGTGCGTTCCTACGAATTACTGTTTGAAACGCACCTTACGTAAAATAAACCAAACATACAAGAGCAGCTTAGAGTTTGCAGCGCTGAGAGAAGATTAACAACGCACCTGTGTCTGGTTAACCGTAGGCATCAGTGAATGTAAAGGTATAATAAGAAATCTGTCTGAAAATTAAGAAGAAAATTAATTAAAGACACAAACAGTTGCAGATAAGCTCCCTGAGACTGTATGAAGAACACATCTGATGCCAAGTCACACAACCCTCCACCCGCCCCCTACACGACCAGTCCCACTGCTTCCTTCACTCGTGGGCGCTGCGCTCCGGCAGGAAGCGTCTCAGCATTCAACCTGCAATCCCTCCGCTCCGACGGGCGCGCCCTCGTTCTTAAGGAAACTGCGTCCTAGTTGTGAACAGCCCTTTCAACCGGGCGGTCTGATGACGGACCGCACTGCGAGTGACACACCAGCAGGGATTACATGTGACGCTGGCCCTGCGCTTACGGAGGAAACGATCTTCATTTTAGAGATGCAAACAGGTGTATTTAGGGACAACACGCTGTAGCTACAATTTACTGTTGACATGGGAAAACTTTAAACCACAAAAGCAGCAATTGCTGCGTTGAGGTCATTGGTATGTGGTGCTAGCATACGTGATTGACTCTCTTGCTCTATTAAGTTTCAAAGGCTGCAAACTAGCCCAGGTAATCAAACTCCCTTTTGATGCTGCAGCTGTGCAGTATCAGCAGCCTTCCAGGAAAACAGAAACAGCTGCTTCGTCTTTGACCACATCGGCTGAGTTTTCACTGAAGAAATGAAGTGGCGCCAGAGGGAACGAAGTCTGCACTGAAATGCGAAGGGGCTGTGGAAGCTGCCAAGCATTCTGTGAACTGAGCGGCAAGACCGGCTTCCAGGAGCTCAACCCCTGCTCCACAACGGCCGGCACACACACCAGAAGAGGGAGAATCAGCATCATCTGAGGGACTTTGAAACTCAGGACGTTCACGTCCTACCCTTAGAAGTGGCGAGAAGGGGGTCCCCGTATTGGGGGTCTGTTACAAGGGTAGAGAGCTGGGCTGACGGATAAATTCCAGTCCTCTCTGCCCAACTCACTTCAAAAGGAATGAAAATACAAAGCTGAAGTGCCAGCATTTGACCTGCAAGGGCTCAGTTCTGTGAGGGGAACTGAGGAAGAAAGGGGAAATACTCTCGCCAGAATACTGTGTGAAGACCTTCGCTCCGCACCTACCATCTTTATCTGCGGTCAAGAACTTCAGGGGTAAAAAAGATTCCACTTTGGGAAAACCCAGCCTGCGTGCAGGCCCCCACGTTCTGACATGCAGCGCTCTTCTGACGAAAGGGAAAAGCACCCCGACTCACGTCTCGCTCTCGGGTCGCAGTCAAATGCATTCCTCCAGTACCTGATTTGAACATCACTTGTGACATCAGGAGATCATGTAAAGTGCTGATGTTGTCCCAGCCCGGCAGAAAGACCAGTATGGCGCCATCCTGTATGGAGGGAGGGAAGCGTCACGACCGAGCACCCTTCAACTCAACGCAACGGGGAGAAACATTCTGCGCCGTCAGTCACCGAGCGTAACGGCGCGCGACAATTTTTAGCTGATATACACAAGCCCACTTTTTAAAGTAAGATGTCTAGTTCAGGTCCTGCATTTTACTCTTTCCATCAAATAGGCTAAACGCCGACATCTTTTCGTAATCCGAGTCTTACTTCTGGTGCCAAAGGCAGCGTCTTGCACCGGGTATGTTTACGAAGCAGTTCAGGAATGTCGCCTCCTCCGCGGCCCCGTGACGGAAGGGAAACTGAAGTCGCGTCACTGGAAGAAAACGGCACTAACCTCTTCTTGCAAAACTATGTACCGGATGAGGGCAGCAACCAAGTCCAGGTCAACCTTCTCGTCGTCCATCGCCTCCAGCACGTCGACGGTGCCCGCGGAGTACCTGGCGAGGCGGAGACAGGGTCCTGGGCACACGGGCTTCCGGAGACTCGACTCGCCTTAAAACCTTGCACGTTCACTGCCCCGAACGTCCCGGGGCGGCGGCGGCGCCGGGCACGAGGCCGCCAGTGGCCAATCGCGCCCGCAGCCCCGCGGCGCCCCAGCTGCCGCGTCCCCGCCGTCACGCCACGCCACGTACTTTCGGCGCAGCTCCCGCACGTAGGCGGGCCAGCGGCCCCGGTAGACGGCTTCCTTCTCCTCCTTCTCGCGGCGGCTCACGCGCCCCTGCATGAAGGCCCGCTTAAACTGGGAGCGGGGGTCTTTCTGTCCGGGAACGTACCTGAAGCGAAACAACCCCCTTTAAGTTCTCGTCTCGAAAATTCTGGATTCAGTCAGTAGGACAAGTGTTTACAGTGTGACCTGAAGAGGATGTGAAAGAGTATTCTCCCTACGCTTTGGTGTCGATATTCCCAAGTACTCGCAGACGTACAAAATGACAGTTTAGAGAAAACCATTCTTCTCTATCAAAGTATTTAAACCTGTAAATATCCTTACGAGTCACAATTAAAAAGCGAACGCTGGCGTCGCCTTCAGGTTCACGTGGGCTGCAGGACAAAGGCCGGATGAGCGCACGCCCGGGGTAACGGCGAGGGACGGCCCAGCAGAGCTCACGTGCTGCGGCGCCGAATCCGCGCGGAGCGATGCCCGGAGAGCAGCGCTGTGAAACGCAGACTCCGACACCCCGCCCGCCCCTCGGCATCTGGACGGGGAGGCCTGGCGGGCGTCTGCGCAGCCAGGACTTTGAACAGGTGCCCAGGAGCTTTCGGAGCGCGGCGGAGACCCCAGCCGCGCCGGAGAACCGAACCCTGCTCCGTCCCACGCACGGCCGACAGCAAAGTCCGCAGCTGCCGTCAGGTCTCTGGCGCCGCAGCGCAGTGCTTTTCAAGGGCTCACGCGGCAGCGGGGACACTTAAATCACACCTGCCCGAGAACGCCACCTGCCACGGTGGGCCTGAGACGGAGGAGACACAAAGCCACTGAAGCTACACTCTCGCCCCGAGGCCCCCGAGTTCACCGGGGGGCCCTGCAGCACGGCTCCGGGTGAACTGACGCCCTCGCCGCCCCGCCTCTCCTGGCGCCTATGCCCCATCGGAGACTCCGTCTCGGTGCTGGCACGAGTATGACGCAGCCCCATACGAGTGGTGCCTGACACCCGCAGCCCCACGGTCAACCCCTTCCCTAGTCAGTACCCGCGACCCGGGTTCCCCTAAGTCCTCCATCCACAGAGGCACCAGCGTCAGGTCAGGGAACTGAGGCAGAGATGGGCGCCCGTCAGGAGGCTGGCGCTGCTAGGGGTGCCCTCCTGACACCCTGGACCAGAGGGAGCCTTCCCGTTCCCCACGACCACGGCCGGGACCTTCCGCCCCAGACCCGCCCTCACTCACGGCCCCTCCTGGGGCTGGCGAGGGGCCGGCCAGGGCGCCCTTTCCTGTATCCCCTGCCTTCTCGGGGGCTTCAAGCAACGGACCACTTCATACTTGCATACTTTAGGTTACTGATCTCATTACTGCCAGTCTGTTGCCTATTATTCCCTGAGAAAACACCAGCAGATGTGCTGGGGAGGAAGGAGGACCACGGCAGAGGCGCGCGCGACCATCAGAGCAGAGCGTGGAGGGCCGACACGCACCCCCAGCGCTCCGGACTGCCGCGTCCCTCGCGGGCCTGCCACCGCTCCCTGACGGACCCCATCGAGCCCGGCTGGAGTCCCGTCCCGCACACCGCACTGCCCCAGAGTGGACACCACACTGTATGCCAACCGCTGGGAGCCTGTGGCCAGCTCTCCCTGCTACGTTAGCGCACAGCGCGCGGCGTAAAGCTTCACGAACACTTGTCGAGTAAGTGTCCACTCAAAACGCAACCGAGGCCTGTCCACGCGAGAGGAGCTGCCACGTTTGGGTCTCACCTTCCCGGTCGTCCTGTGAAACAACACAGCCGGGGAGCCTGAGCAGTCTGCCCCTGTCCCTGTGCTCGCTCGGATGTCTGCCACGGGCCAGGCACCGCCCCGTGCACTCGCATGGGCAGGACAAAACCTGCGGCTCTGACAAACGTCATCAGAGGAAAGAGGCAGACACACCCCGCAGGGCGGCAGCTGTCGACGAAGTCAACAGAGAGTCAGAGGAGGAGAAACAGGCTTAAAGCCGGGATGGGTCCTCATACAGCCAAGTCTGTGACAAGGGTACAGGGTGGAGACAGACGCGTCAGGGTGGGCACGGAACAGATGCGCCATCAGACACGAAAGGCGGGGCAGGGGCGCTGCGCACGGGCGGGCCCTTGTGCCGGAGGGAAAGTGCCAGCCAGACTGCTAAGGGCAACGGGATGCCAAGCAAAGGAGCGAGAGCCCGATCGTGCGGCCGTGCCTCCCTGCCTCATTGCCTTCAAAAACACAGATGGAATTTGTACGGCCCCCGAAGAAAGCCCCTAGCAGCACACGGGGACACTGTGGAGCTTGCTGTGGGCCGTCCCAAAACAAAGGTCCTAGCCAAGCTGTAGAGAGAAAGAACGGGGGCTCGCCTGAGGGAGAAAGCGCACGCGAACAAAGCGCTAGGAAGAGATGGCAGAGGAGGTGAGAGTGAAGACCACGGTGCCAGAGGTGGGACTACCATGTCAGAGGTGGCGATGACACCGTAAGTAGAGGCGGCAGCGTGTTGGAGGAGAGGGCAAGTGGGGTATCACTCTGTGTACAGCGACTTCGTCATTTGGTTGCTAAGCACACAGAGGAGTCAGCATCCCTGACGAGACCACCTGATAAGCATTAACCCACGACTTCCAGCTTCGACAACTGGGGGGGTAGGGGGGTGGGGGGGATCCATCAGTACCCAGTCCAAGGCACACAGGACACAGGTTTTAATTTCTGGTGAGAGCACGGTAAGCATGGAATAAAAGATAAAGATTCTGGCTTGAAAAAGTGAGGCTCACAGTGCGTGAGGTGCTGGAGAGCTGCGGAGCATGGAGCTAGAGAACGGTTCTGGGGACAAGAACTTCTGTCTGAAGCTCTGGTTCGGGGCAGAAGCAGGACTGGCCAGGGAGGCCGCAGAGACGGAGAAAGTAACCGAGACCCGGGAGAGCGAGTCCCTGCTGGCAGTGGAGCCAGCAGGGGGCAGAAAGCCCCGAGAAAGGCCAGTCTCAGCATGAAGGACAGAGGCTTCCAAACGTCACCATCCAAGCTCTTGAACAAATCCCAGGACTGGGCTAGACTTTGTGATGGAATGAAGGTATGGCATGCGGATGGGGCATCTGGATTTGAAGAGGCTCCAATGATTCTAATGAGCAACCAAGTGTGGGCACAACTGGTTGAAGAAAAGGTTTCAGAGGGAACTAGGTACCGTGACTGTCACTAAGACTGAGTGTGATAAGAAAAGGGCAATACAGCAGCACTTTTAAATTTCTTTATTTCCTAGTATCTTCTTACCTTATTTTTTCAATTATATCTTCCAAAAGATACTCCACCACCGGAAAAGTGAAACCAGGTATGTGTACCATTGGACAGTTACCTAATGTAGCAGAAAAAACAGAAATCTGCACTTAGATTTCAAACCACAAACAGGCTGCACAATGACGCCACGACTTTTCTTAGCTTCAGAAACCGATTCTGGAGCTTTACAGTTCTGCCTCACTTTTCTGTGTCGAATTCAAAAGGTATCACTTTACTGCTACCAACCTGTACACACAGCTCAGTTTCCAAAGTAACCTAGAATCTCAAAGAACAGCACATTTTAATTTCGACTAAAATTCTTTAATGAGAAGTCGCTTTCTCTCCATCTTTAGTCAAGACAGTGCCGTCAGAACCTACAAAGTTTTCTTGAAAACCTAAGCTTTGCTGATGTAATATTCCTGTGACACCTAGAATTAGGGAAATAAAGTTAAGCTCTACCCCACTATTAAACTGCTAGCTCCTACTTCAAAAGCCCGTTTAAAAAAGCCTCTTCACGCCGCGACTGAAATGCTATCTACAAGCTGCAGCAAGTCCAACAGGCTGAGCAAACTGCAAAGGGCAGCCCTGTGGGAGCGCGCCAGTACCTACCTGCCTTGCACGCAGTTGAACAGAGGCGCTCGGTACTAGTTCTCGATCTCTCCAAAAAGAGGGAAAGGCCGTAACACAGCAAACCAATTTCACCAGGCTCCCAGGACCGCTGGGGTTCATCAAAGTGCATGTACTAATCCAGCTCGACTCTATCAGTCTCCCTCTTCCCACGGTCCCCTCCCCGGCACGCTGTAAGCGGTGCGGGCAAGGAGGCATCATTTTAAAAGCACGCACTTGACAGCCTGAGCTTCAAACCCTCTGGACGCTCTGCTAACTATGCAGCTGTGGTTAAGCACTTGTGGTCCTGGGGTGGCTTTCTCCTGCCAGTGGGAAAAGCAGCGCCTCCCTCACAAGACACACAGGGAAGAGCGACAAGGTGCCAAACATGCCAGCGGCACCTTGGGAGGCTCCGAGTCAGTACTGTCCTTCGCCACCGGCACCTCCGCCTGGGACGGCACATCAGAACCACAGCTTAGAAGGCGTACCCAAGCCCGCAGTTCCCCTTAACCAAGCGGCAGCGCCCCTAATGCCCTGGCAGCAGCACCAAGACACCACCTTCTCCACTAGCAGGGAGGCCAAGACGCACCATTTAAAAACAGGCCCAATTCTCCGACCGCTGAGACCAGAGGGGAGGAGAATATAAAATAAAGTCCTAGAGGTTTATTTTTACTATTCTGTACTTAGCAGCGGACTCATTTTTTTAAAAATTAACTGTAAATCCAACATCTTTGAGATAACTTTCTAAAGGAATCATCGTAAATTCTACTCACCAAAATACTGTGAGAATTTCTCAGCATTCAACGTTGCACTCATCAGGATGACTTTCAGGTCCGCTCGACAGCTGAGCAGGTCTTTAATGACAGTCATTAGCACATCCGACTGCAGGTTTCTCTCGTGGATCTCGTCCAGCACGATGTGACTAACGCTGGACAGACGCCTAGAGTGGAAGCATCAAGCATGAAGCACAACCGCGACGGTGAACGGAGCCGTCTGACTGTCACCACTGGGAAGACCCGTTAACGGCAGGCACTCACGGGTCTGACTGCAGCCACTGGAGGACAATTCCTGTCGTACAGTAGAGGATGGAGCCCTGCTTCCTCGGCAGTCGACTGTGAAATCAAGACAGTGAAAAGTTGTTAAAATTGTTAGTTTTATTACTAGATTACGTGAAGCTTTTTTTTTTTTTTAACTGCATTCGGTTTTAATGAAAACCTTGACATGCTGTTATTCTTCACTTAAAGGAACATCTTCCACAAGAGAGCAAAGGAAAACCCTCATTCAGTTCACTCCGGCGGCTCTCACTACCACGACACAATGGCAGTGCTCTTTTTAAAAAGATGACATGTGGAAAATCACTGCAGACTTGGGGGCTTCTGTGTAGGGACTGGAAAATGAGCTCGTTTTAAAAGGTAAATGGAGTACGAGATCCTGAAAACGACTAAAGAAATAAGACAGTGCAGTGGGAGAGGGGTCAGGTGACAGAGAAAATGACTAGGTCAACCAGGAGGATGGCAGCACCCGAACGAAGTTTGGGAGTTAACTCCTTTCAGGAGCGAAGGCCTATGAATATATACCCAGGAAAAGCTATTTTTCTAAGCATCCCACCGTGTAGAGCAGCACATTTTAAAAATACAAACCAAATCAAATCTGGGTGTGAGCTGAGTTTGTGGTGCCGCAGGTGAAGCGCGGATTCCTGCAGGGATGTGAGGGGAGCCTGCCTGCTGGCTTTCCAGCAGCTGCTCCATAAAGCTACCTGTGGACAGAAGGAGCATCTCACCTCTGGAGACGGATCTGGTACCCGGTACTGTTGCCGCTGCCACAGGACTCTGCCCGCTCTGCAGCCACTCTTTCTGCAACCTTCAGTCAAAAGAGACACAGTTACAGAGAAAAATAATGCCCTGCAGGACAAACAGCCTCTGCTGAGGCTCCAGAAAACCTGGGAATGACAACAACTTGTTCAGCACATTTTAGAGTTAAAAACAAGAGGCTTGTAGTCAGAGCTGAGGTCTCTGAAGCCACGCATGCCTTAGAGCTACAGACGACATGGTCGTTTTTCCCCCTCCCCATCTCCAGAACCTTCAAGGACAAGTTCTCCCTCAACATTATTTTCAAAGTGCCTTTCTTTAATATTCCTCTCACTAATGTTTCTTTCTGTTTTTACTAAAATTGTAAATCACAGCCTAAACTCACACTATGCGTGTAATCTGAGGTGAATGCGCGTTGATTCGTGTATGTTTCTTTTTGGTAGAGACTCACGATCCCTAGTTCTTGGTGGTGTTCTGAAAGCTACAGCCACCAAAGAAAAGCTGATAGATGAAATGTGCACTATGATAGCCCATAGGTTACAAGCGTTATTAGAATCCAAATCAGTTCCTGACTTGCCTGAAAATAACCAAGTCATCTTGTGATACAACAGTGATTTATGAGGTTGGAAACAGACAATATGATTAATTCTAATACTACTTCTCAAGTAAAATTTTCCAAAGACACAGTATACACTGAATTAGATCATTATTTCACCTTTACTACTTATACTACCCACTCAAATTCCAAAAGATCTTGGAAAATTAAGCACAAAATAACCCAGTTAGCATTTCTTCTTCCAATTGTCATATATGCTTAACTGCCATATATTCAATGAAAATGAAGAGATTAGAACTGCACTTGCATTATAACAAAAGTGGTTTATTTTTCAACATTCTGTGATCTTACGCACTTTCGAGGCATGACTCCCTATCGCCTCCAAAAACACTATTGCTGTACTTTTTTTTTTTTTTACAGTATTTCTTAGAAACCGGTTTCAAATGTATTCTGTATTTCCTCTGAAACGCTGCCATAACTAACAGTTCCTTAGCAGAGTCTGTATGAAATGACTGACGCAAACAGCACTGTCACAAACCAGACATTCATTTCCCACTCATTTCCCAAGAAATGAATGTATATATATATATATATATAAGAACAGCAGACATCTTTACAGTTACTGATTCATCTACCTCAACAAGGTGTTTTTCACACATGTTCCTGTTGTATGATGAACCTGAAATGACGCCTATGTTTTCATTAAGTCTCTCACTGAATCACTGCTCTGAAAATCAGGAATGCAGCTTAAAAACCTGCAAAGCTCCACGCTCTTACTACCAGTGTATCATAGAAAAAAAATCAGAGAACTGAAAATACTGAAAGAATTTAGCAAAACTTAAACCACTGGATAAATATTATTTAAAGTTTATAATCAATTCTATAAAACATCACCATTTCTCATTTTTTAAGCTTTCTATTGAAATATAAATTTGCCTGAATTCATTACTTATCTTGGTCTCAATTAGCACCTATTGTCAGACAGTCTGAGGCCCATCACTTTAGTTTTCACCATCAGACACGCCCACAAACACTGGTTTTCACAGAACACACCCACAGCTGAGGAAGAATCATCGCAGACTCTCCTGCTGGGGCAGTTCTAGCAAGACTGCCTTGAGGAAAACAGAACCAAAGCAAGGAGTTTCCAAGACGACCGGCACTTACAGAGATGGCACTGATCCGTCTCGGCTGCGTGCACACGACGCGGCAGGCAGAGCCTTTCCCTCTTTCAATGTAGTCATCCAGGATGAACTGCGTCACCTGCGTGGTTTTCCCGCAGCCGGTTTCCCCACTGATCACTGTCACCTGATGGTTATTGATCATATTGACCAACTCCTATTTCGAAAGAGTAAATAAGAGAAGCACATCACACGCTGACTCTTAAAAAGACAATAATCAAAATTCTCCCAACTGAAGACAACTGCTTTTAACAAACAGACATTTTCAAAATGTTCTCTGCAAGGCTGGCAGTTTGGCTATCTGTATTTACTAATTTTGAGTACAGAGTGGAGTCCCGATACCTAAACAAATGCTGAGGAAATAAGGGTTTCTATTACAATCTTAAACACAGCTTTGTCTGCAGGACAAGTTTTGGTTACTGTTTTAAAACAAGCCAGAGTATAATGATTTTAAGGTTATTTCTTTTAAAATAATTTTTAAAAGACTATTTTTTAAAATACCCAGTCAAATGGGTAAACTTCAGGTGCCCAGAAAACCTCCTGTTTGGGTAAGATCTTTCTTAAAAATGTTACTGACTTTAAATGTACTAACTTTAAATAATTAGTACTCACAGTATTAAGAAAACCATTGTAAAACTTCAAAGGGGTATTTTAGGGACATTTTGACCTAGAAAATCACCTGAAAACTTATCTTAATGAAATTCCCATCTATTCTTAACACATTAAACATATCAGTAAGTTCAAGCGTGAATAATGGAATTTATAGCTGGTAAATACTGAGAAGCGGAAATGTGATTCGTTCCACATTATTTACAGGGAATGCCATGGTTCGGAGCCAGGAGTTACAGGGTGAATAGACTCCAGAGCTCACACTGGCTAGGAGAGAATGATGCACAGATAATGAGGCAGTAAAAGCTACGTAAAGCAAGAAAGTCAAGAAAGGGTGAGGGGACAGAGGAGGAAGGGTCTCGACAATTCTCAAGAGGGTGACCGTGCGATGACTGTATTTTTCAGGAGGGCTTCAATTTTTCATTAAAATGATCTCAAATTAAGAGCAGGAGTATTTCCCCAAATAACTTTTATGTGAAAAATTCCAGGTTTTAAACTTTCAAGATGTCAATAATGGGCATATATAGGAGGAAACTTTAGGAAAATTGTTTCCTATTTGTTTGGTCCTTCAACAGTTCCAAAGAAGAAAATACCACTACTTAGGGGAAGGTTCATTAATTTGTTCCTTCTTCATATGAAGCTTTAAAAAAATGTGCCTAAGTATTGTGCAAATCAAACTAAACAGTGCATATTCATTTTACCTTTTTCATTCCATATGAAGGCAGCTTTTCCCTGAAATGCTGAAATTAAAAAAAAAAAAAAAAATTCACCTCACAAAAGAGAAGTTAACAAATTACAATCATGGTAATCAGAACATAACACTGACAACTATGCTAAAATCTACAAGCATTTTTGTTACCTCACAGTTCACGTGCGTAGGTATCAAGATTTAAAATTTCATTAAAATAACACAACTCCAATGAACTTAGCAATTTCTTACTTTTGAAATATTGAAAAATAGAATGGAGACCGGTAAAGTAAACAGTGATCTAGCTCTAACAGTATCGCCTCGCTCACTTCTACCACTTTCCTCCTCTGGCTTACACACTCAGCTGAAGACCGGCTATCAGAGCACAGCCCTTCTCACCCACCAGCCCACCACTTACTACTCAGCACCAGGTCCTGGAGTGACTCAGAGACTCGTTCTAGATACTTGCCTCTGAGTGCAAAACAAAACTGAAAAACAAGAAATCGCTGGAGTCACAAAATCTGGTGCTGTCACTTAAGACCTAGGACGCCAGTCACAGGTGGAGGGCAACTGCTAAAATGCTTCATCTCCGTCACAGAGCTGCCACGAGATCTGAATGAAAACCGCGATGTGAAAGTAGCAGCTTCTGACACGTGTAAGCAACACATGTGATGAACTGTATTGGAAATAAATACTAAAGCGGGAGTGACTGTTACTGACACCGCCTTCCATTTGTGACGATTTCTTTCAAGCACCCTGTATGGGACCCCACAATCACCGTCAAATCACAGGCGGTAAGACAGGTGTCACAGCCTACAAGGAGCCAGGTGTGTCATGCGTCTATCAGAAAAACTTCGTGTGAAAAATCCAACTACAGCTTTAACTAGTTGGCTTTATTGAAAAGTGAAAGAAAAAAACAACAAAAAAAACTGAAAACATAAAATTGGAACTGTCCAAGGTAATCTAGGGCATTACTGCCATGCTCATCACAGGCAGGTAACTCTCACCAGTGTCACAGAGATGAAGAAGGAGTCAACGTGACGATTTAAATGAATTCTAGCATGTGAAAGAATAAGTCCCCACACTTCTAACTTACCACATTTGTTAAATTATTTTAAAACCATTTCTTACTGATTTCTAGAAGTACTGTAACCAAATGCAACCTTCACAACATCATTCAAATTAACCCATTAAACACGCAACTAACATTAACCGTATTTGCTCTCTATAATGTAAATACTGCTAGAGAAAGGTACAACCCAAGAATCTTTCCCAAGGCAGAAAAAAACCCTGAATTTCCTAATTTCTGACTATATTCCTGAGCTAAACGACTAAGTTATCTGAGAACATGGAAAGCCTAAGTCTTCAGAAAATACAGCACTCTACAGGCATCTAAAAAGTGAAAAGTTGACTAAATAAATCCTACGACAAAGAATTAAAAAGCGGCGCCTCTCACACACCTGAGCTGGAACCTGCTCTGTTATTGGCTGTGCGATTTGAATAGGTCACGTCACCTGAGAGTCTCTTCCTCATCTGTAACAGACGTGAGTCATCGCCTATAGTGTTTGTGGGAAATTTAAATAACGTGAAGCGTTTACAAGTGTAACTAGCCAATAAGACCACCAACTATTTTGACGCCTTAGTTATTTCTCCTTTCTCTGAACTAGATCAAAGGCCCACCTTCAACAATATTTAAGTTCCATCCCCACAAATGGCTGCTGACTCCCCTCATCCCTCAGCCTGTAAAAGAGCTTCTGCTCTCAACCACAACTTTCTGAATTCATCTCAGATTCTCTGTCAGCAAAGATTCCTGCAGGCTGTGATATTCTGGATATATCTGCATATAAAGAGCACTCACCAAGCACACCAGTTATTGACTGAATAGGAAGGGACCTTAGAACATTCTGCCTATCCTGACAAAACCCATTAATTTTAGCAGTTACAGTCCTACCATTAAACCTGGCGAACTTCTGGGGATTTAACTTTATCATCTGTCAGAAAGATTTGGATTAAATGGCCTGAGAAAAACTTGGCGCTTCCAACTGCCTTTCCTCTTAGGACATCTCACTGAAGTGCCTGGAAAGTATTTCTGCACATGAGCACTTCCCAGGCAGTTCCTGGCCTCGCCTCTAAGCTGCTGGAGACAGGCTCGTGCAGGTGATGTGCAGCCCATGTGCAGTTCCATTCCCGCAGAGGACAGCTGCCGAGGAACCGCCCCGAGTCCTACCACAGGCTGCCTTGACCACAAATACACTATTTAGCCAGTGAGAGGAGATGACACACATTTTCCACATCTTGCTTTCCATTACCTGCATTTCTATGTATCGCAGGTCAGTTCTTTTCTTTTGCAAATCTTCCAATAACTGTTGGTCTAAGGTTACATCTGGTTCGTTTTCTTGGGAGAGATATTCGGAATCTTGGTCAATGTATTTGTCCCTGATTCGAAAAGTCCTCTTTTCTTGATCTATCGACTTATTTTCTTGGTCCTCAAGTTTCTTCTCTGAGTTCGGCTTGCTCTCAGCAGAAACTTCAGTACCATATCTACTTTGACAAGATTAAAAAATGAGAAGAGGTTAGATTAAGAGATACTAGAACCCGGAAACAAAATGCTGAAGACTAAAAGCTGTTGTTCTTGACTTTCAGTAGAGCAATTATGAAAATATTTAGAGTCTCATCATGAATTCCAGCTTTTCCTCCCAGTATAGAAGACGCTGCCGGGCTGAGTCATGCCCATGGAAGTTAAAGAAATAAAACGTGCATCTCAGCGGCAATTCCTCCACTGCAGTGATGTGAGTGCTTTCGGACCTCAGGGCCTTGCGTGCTTGGTTCCCATTTCCTGTTCTTCCTCCCACCCTTTCGGAGCTGGAGATGGAAGCGACTACCTACAGTAATCCCCAGAAAATCCCCCGACTCTTCCTCCAAGTCTTACAGTTCCGTGATTTTCCTGAAACAACAGCAATGTAACTTCTCGCAGATCTACCCCATAAGAGGATTTCAGAAGCAAAGAGAATGAGTAGAAAAAACAAGAACACTCATATCCGAATAAATGACTCCTACTGCTTCACTCTCCTATGGAAAAAGTATGCCATCCAAATTTTTTCCTTTTACCAAGTCCACCTAATCTTCATAAAGAAAATTACTGAGGCAAATTCCACTTTCTGAAAGGTCTACCGATGCAAATTTTACTTTTTTCTCGCCAGTTCTATGAATGCACTGTCACTCACTGCCCTTTTTCAGAAGGAATCTTTTTGTCTCACCCATGATCTTCAGGCGCAAACCAGGACAGCTGTGCCTCAGAATCTCTGTCGTTCTTTGCTTGGACAGAACGGAGCAGCTGCACAATCTGCTCTTCCCGACGCTCGTCCATGTGCACCACAGCTCTCTAGTTGGTGGAGGAAAAGCATCCTGATCAACATGAGACAGGGTGTGCAAAGTTATCCGGTAACTTGAAAAAAAGGACAACGAACGTAAGGGATGTCCAACAGCCACGCAGAAAAGCCAGCAGAGCTGCCCCATACTAGCCCTCGGGCCCAGTTCCACTGCCCAGACCTCACTGCTGGTCAGTTCTGTATAAAGTACAAAGTGGTCAGTTCTGTATAAAGTATAAAGTGGTCAGTTTTGTATAAAGCCTTCTGAACCTTCTGCTATGTCATCTGTGGAATTAGCTCTAGTGCGACTGGCAAAGAAAATACACTGATGTCTTGCTGCAACTGTGGTTCTCTTACCTTTTACCTCATGTACTAATTACTACGAAATTTTCCCTATGTTTTCAAAGATACCCACAGCTGGAGAGATCAACACCTCAAAATCTTAAAACGAAACAAAACACCAACTAACCTGAATACTGGAAATGTGATCTTGGCTGCAGGAGTACTTTACAATTCCTGCATTAAAAGGACTATCATCAACAGAAGGCTCTGCTCCTCAGAGGGACAGAATAAAATTGAGTAGCACTTAGAGAGACAGTGGCCCAAAAGTGGCAAATCACATAGCTACCTCAGAGTGAGGATGAATCACAACAGCAGCAGAGGTATGAGTTACAACGTACACAGTAAGAACAAGAACTTCTAAAAAACTGTTTTTAGAATTGTAAATTAAAATAAATCGAATTGTAAGCACTTGCAGCAGTAACGAGTGGACAGATAATTCAACTGCCGGACAGGAAAGACGGTAGGTATGAAAAGAGCCATGTGCAGAAAATAAGCATCAGGATTTCATTTTCATGAGGATTAATTTTCAAAAACTCATTCATTGGTCACATGCTACAGTTACTTCCAAATCCAATTCTGGGACGCGGTAAACATACTAGAGAACTCTCAAATGACTGGATGACCGAATCTATTATCTTTTCTAATGAACATGTACAACTATTGTATTAAAAATATTTTCTCTTTAAGAAAATAAACACAACAAAAGAATACAATTAGATGTTTGGGGGAACTCTAGATTTTAGCTACTAATTATTTATTACAGGGTTTAAAAACATCATTAGACTCATATAATAAACATAGTAAAACTTCCACAGGAAACCCTCAGAAAATAAGCTGCAGCAAAATCTGCTCACTGACAGTCACTAAAGGCCCCAAATTGTATTTTTTAAATCATACTGTGTGAAAATATTTTTAAACTGATTTATGTATTAGACTGTCTCTTTTTAAAGAATATAGGACTGGAAGCTTCAGCCTGGTTTCTTCTGGCCTCTGCTCGATGCATCTCTTACTTTTGCTGACGTGACTCTTCAACAGCTTTTTGTACAAGACTGCCCCTTTGAATGCAGCCGTTTTCAGTTCTGTGAGTTCTAGTGAATCACAGAACTGAGAGTGGTTGCGGGGCAATCAGACAAGGACATTTCTGTCCTCTGCTTTAAATTCTGTGATGTCGTCTGCATGATTTCACATGTACTGCTCTGTGTGCTTACACAGAGATGTTTACGACGTTCATTAGAGAAGGCAGAACTTCAAAACTTTAGTAATGCTTTGACTAAAAACTCCCATGGGAAGAAAAGTCCCAGAACAAATATCACTCTCAAGCAAAATATCCTTAATTTTTGCAACTTTCCAACCACCTCCAAGTTCAAAATCATTGCTTCTTTTGACAAAGATTAAGAAAGTTTTATCTGAAGAGTAATTTATTTTCTACTGAAAATCATTCATATTAAACCATTTCTTCAAGCAACCCAACTGTACATTTTTGAAGTTTTTACCCTACTAGCAGAACAAAGGGTCTCCTCACCTTATTACATGGATTTTAAATATCCACAAAAGGGCAAGATGATTGAAAACTGAATCAGCCCCTGAAAACATAATTTAAACTTTTTAATAAAAACATAATTTACATTTTCTATAAACGTTAAACTCATTTTTGAATGAGGGTCTTCCAACAAGGAGGCTCTGGAGGCTGTGTGCGCAGTGAGGATTTAGGAGACACAATTCTAAACCTGGATCTCAATTTTACTAAAGGATCTTTCCTTCCAGGGCCTGCCAGTTCTAGAAGCCTTTGCATAGCTCACCTCGCAGAGAGAGAGAGAATATGCACACACAGAATCTCAGACATATATTCTGTTTTCTGGCTATACTATCATGGTACGGGATTTAGATTCTTTTCTTCCTTTTCAGACACCCTCAAATATTCTTTCTGCTTCTAGTTACAGAAGGAGACACCCAATGGTGTTAAGCAAAATGTGTCTTACCAGCTTCCATTTATCTGCAATAATTTCAAGCTTTTCCATCTCTGTAACACATGGGGGGGGGGCAATAACATTTGAGGGTCTTCAGTTACTGTGTGTGTTTTTATAGCAATCACTCACCTATTCTTTCCATTTCAAAAGGATTCAGATGTAATTCCCTTGGGGTTTTTTTTTGACCAACAAATTAAATTTGCGCTGTCAAAGAAATATGTATTTTTGAAAGAAAAGAAAGTGATTCAGCTGTCAAGATAAATGGGTGTCCCTCCCCTCCGCCTCCAGAATCCTTTTCAAGGAAAATGACATCAATAAGCTTTGCGCTGCGACAACCTCATGGCTAAGGAGCTTCAGCTGAGGCGGGATGATTGGGGGGGTGGGGAGGGGAGAACTAAGCGGGTAAGGAAAGCATCGAGAGGCAGAACGATTTCAAGCAGCCTGACGGGTGATGTGAGCACACTGCGCAGGTGCGAACACGCAGGTGCCTCTAAAGGACACACCCCACCCACACACAGCACACCCCCCCTCCACACACACACCTCGGGGAACCCTTTCTACAGATCGTGGGGATGCGAATCAACCGGGCTCCAGGGGCCCAACGGGGCCGCGCAGGTCCTCCAGGTCTGGGACCCCGGGTCCCGCTCAAGGTCCAGCTCCACTCGACGAGAACCTCCAAACGCTGGGTCTGCGACCCTTTTCGTACCGCAATGCGGGCGGGGCCTCCTGCCACCGCAGCCCCCGCGCAGCCTCCCCGCCGCAGAGGGCCTCGCCGCGGCCTCCGGACCCCCGGGCCGGTCGCCCCGCGCCCTGCGGGCGGCGCGCTCACCTCCTGGCGCTCGGCGTCGCGGCTCTTCTGGCCCTGCTTCCTGGCGTACCACAGGCCGATCTCGCGGCCCTTCAGGTGCCCGGGGTGCCGGCCGCGCCCGCCGCGCCCGCCCCCCGCGCCGCCGCCGCCGCCGCCGGAGCCGCCCCAGGGCTGGTAGTCATAGCTCATGGTCCCCGCGGCCCGCACGCCCGACAGCCGCAACCGCTGGAAATGGCGCCCGCGCCGGAAGCGGACGCGCGCCCTCGGCCCCTGACTTCCGGCGCGCCCGTGGCGTCACAGAACCGCTTCCGGTGACGTCCGCGCCGGCGCCGCGCAGTCGCGGAAGCCGCGCCGGGTGGGGCACCGCCCCCTGGAGGGCAGCTGGTGGTCGGCGGGTCTCGGACCCGGCACCTGGAACGAGGCTGGGGCGGCCGGCGGCGCTGGGGCGTATCCGGGCCCCTGCTCTTGCGCGGGAGCGCCCTCCCCGGCTCCCCGGCTCCCCGGCTCCGGCAGCCAGAGGCGCGGCCGTCGGGCAGTGCGGGCGGCCGGCTTAAGCCACGCGTCGCGGACCGGCGCGCCGGCGCTGACCCTCCGGAGCGGCCGGCGAGCTGCTCGCGGGGTGGCCGTGCACGCGCAGCTGCCCGAGCGGAGGTGCCGTGCGGTCGCAGACCGTTTCCCGGGCCCCAGTGCAGGAGCGAGTCTGCCCGGGATTCTCCAGCTGCTGTGCATGGCTGATGGCATTGCCATTGCAAACCACGCGGAGCCAAGGAGCTGAACCATTACCTCCGAGTGTAGGAGGAGCTCCCCTGGATCCCGTTGCTCAGCTTGGGAAGCTGGGGACCCGGCCCCGTGGTCCACAGTTAGGTCATCTCAGCAGATTGATGCCTCCCAGAGACCCTCACACCCTCATCCCGGGCCCGTGACTACCTCACCCTACATGGCCTAGAGACGTTTCTAGCGTCTGATTTTAAATTGGAGGTCATCCTGGAGTATCTAAAGGAGGCCTGTGTCATTCTAAGTACTCCTCAGAATGGAAGAGGGAAGAAGATCATGGCGCTGTGACCTGAGGCCTTTGAAGCTGGCGAACGGGCCACATGCCAAGGATTTAGGCTCTAACTCTGGAATAGGAAAGGAATTCTCCCTCCAGCCTCAGAGTGGAGCACAGCCTGCCAGGCCTTTGTTTTAGCCCAGTCTTGACCCTTCAGTGCTGCAGAGGATAAGGCAGTAAATTCGTGTTAGTTAAAACTTCATTTATTCTGGCAGGAGGAAATTACTATGACCTTCCATATCCACGCAGCCCTCATGACAGCTCCAGAGAGGCAGTGTGAGCTTCGTTTTCTGATGCTGTGTGTTACTTCTCCTCACCTGTTTGTTGGTCCTAAGCAGAATTTTAGTTAGCACTTTAAATGTGCTGTTTTTCCTGTCACTTGATGGGATCCCTGCGGACCAGTCTCCCTGCAGAGAGGAGGCTGGAGAAGAGCAGTGGGGGCTGCAGGAGGAAGTTGAAGTCGCCAGCACTGAGGTCCAGTGCACACTTGGATGTTCTTCGCTGAAGTAAATTGTAAATGTGCCCCTGAGAGGCGGAGAGCAGAGGATTCCCTGTCCGTGGACTCCTCTCAGATACAGCATCGTAGCTTCAGCCTCCTGTTTAAATGTGTTTTACCAAACATTCGGTTGCACAGGGTAGCATTGCTCTCCCTGTGACTTGGGGCATTTTACATTCAGAGTGGGTGTGGGCTCACCTTTAGCCAAATTTCTGCAGGCACAACAGTCTTGTCCCCTTTCATCGCCCCCTCTCAGGGTGGGTCATTAATCGTATCAAGCCAATATGGAAAGGTCATGTTTTATATTCTCTAATAGAAACAGAAAAGGCAAGCAAGGTACTTTCAGCAGGAAATTTGTATTTACATGATCTACGTTTTAGTTGCAGTAGCTGTCTTGTGGGGAAGAGAACAAAGATTGAGGTCAAACTTGTGTCAGAACTATAAGAAGAGTGACCGTATAGTCTGTTGTCCCAACTGGAACACGTTTAAGAGAGAGGACACTCTTAACAGTGGTAAGCCAGGACCGTCAGGCAAACCAGATGTCTCGTCATCCTAATTATGCACAGCTACCACTATCTGCTCATTTCCTTTGCTTGTCAAGATGAAGAAGAAAACACATTTTCCCTTGAAAACTATATAATTTCATTAAATGGGTAGGTTTTCCTCAGCTCAGTTGATGTACATAAGCTTGGAATTTAGAGGAAAAGTATTATGAAATTAATAAATATTTTAATCAAAATGTAATTGAAAAAGATGAAAATAGAAGTGTATATTTACACCTATAACCAGGTGACTGTGGATTTGTGTAAACCCTAATCTTTTTTTGACCCTGACATTGAGGTTTTGGGTGGTGGAGATGAAATCTTACCTCTGAGGAGTTTTCCCCTTTCTGCAAAGCTCACTGATGGGACTGCTGCAGAGCAAAGACCCTCGGTGGGGTGCTTCAGTCAGTGTGGCAGCGGGGGTCTCAGCCGTTCTGCACGATACTGTGAAACGTGCTCATTTGATATCTGGATGGTGGGTGACTGCTCCGTGCGGTAAACTGCCACCTATTCCTGAGAATGAGTAATTCTGCGTAGGTGGATGTGTGTGTGGGCTTCGCGCATTTTGAATGTGGATTTCGAGGTGGCAGGAAAGATGCAGCTACGGTTTCTTTGTATCTTCGCTGGAGAGGGCGCTGTTTAAACCAGCCACCTGGGTGTGGAGCGGTCTGGACGGCGGTGTGTCCTGCCTGCCAGTACATCCAGGACCAAACTGCTCTCTGGCGGAAGCGTGTGTTCCGTGCGCGGCCCTCCCCCGCCGCCCCTGCGCTGACACCTGCAGGGGGCGCTGCTCTCCTTGTGCTGCCCGGCGTGTGCTTTCCAGCCCGGGTCCCGGCACATAGCTGGGCGAGCAGGCTCTCAGCAGGTGGGTTTCTCCCGCCCCTGCAGAGAGATTCCTAGCCCCCTGGGAGTTGGGCCTGGCACGTCAGGTGCCGGGAAGCTCCGCAGACAGGTGCTGCTCTTCCAGGCCAGTCCTATGGGGACCCCAGTGCACGACCCTCCAGGCCCTATGCCAGCTCAGCACAGGCGAGTAGAATCTAACTACTCGATGGAGAGAACATAGACCCTGTATAATATTTTAGAGAAGGCTGGGCAGGGAAGGAGCCTCCTCTAAGTCTGCTCCTTCTCTTCCACTCTGCCTTCCAAGTCTTGTGCAAATGCCTCTTGCTGGCAGACGTTATACTGGGCCTTGCTGGCATGAGGGACTGGGAAATAGCTCTCCGGTTCTAGTCCTTGTGATGCATGGGAGACTACAGAATCTGATAGAAAATAGTTCTAATAGGAAATAGATGTGGAGGCGACTTTTCCCCTCCAGTGACCGACTCCATAGATGACATTTAGAAATGCTGCTTGAACCAGAATGTAATCCTGTCACCACCTCCGTTGCACCCACCCTTCTGCTGGCACATCTCGTCGCTCCAAACTCGTCTCCGCAAAAGTAGTTGTGCTTGTAGGACCCTTCCCCCCCCCCCACAACAGTGATTTCAAGGTCAGAAAAGTCACCCTTTGTTCAGAGTCCTCTGGCTCCCCCCCTCCACCTCACTTAGAGCGAGTGAGAGCGCCCTGCGCTGGCCTGCTTGTCCTTTTCTCCCCGCGACAGCTTCACACATAGCAGAGGCACTTGCCTCTAGAAACATTCTCTCTCCGCTGGGACTCCGGTTCCCCTAGATAATCTCACTGCGGACTCCTTGCTTTGAGTCTTCAATGACCTTTTATCAGTGAGGTCTTTCCTCACTAAAGTATTTGAAAAAGCACTCCTCCCATCGCTCCCTTTATCCTCATTCTTCCTTAGCACATTGTTACTCTGGCGGAGCTAGTTTCTGTCAACCTAGTTTATTAGATGTGCGTCTGCGTGTCTGTGTGTCTGTACAGAACTTATCTAAAGAGAGGACCTGTCTTACCTTTCTGGGGAGCTAATCTCTAAAACTCTTGAAGATCATGCCCAATGGCTGTAGTGTTCTTTGGGTGGGGCTTTGGACGAGCAGAGAGTCACGGTGTGTGCCGAGGACCTGGAAGTGACCAGTCCTGCCCGCCGTCGCTGCCTCCCACGGCGGGAACACTAACCAGCAGCTGAAAAGGGAATTTCCACTGAAAATATGTGAAAAGCAGCCACCCCTGCGGAGGTCAGGACAGTTCCGAGGAAAACCATAGAAGGATCTAAATGCACGGTCCCCTTTAAGAAGGAAAGACCCCCACCCCGCACCAAGGACGGCCTGCTCTCCTCGCAGAAACCTCCTGACTATTGGTCCGTTCGATGCAGTTCCATACAATTTCTGGTCTCCGGACGCAGCATGGCGAGCCTCTGTCTGGAGCTCACCACACGCACATCTTGTGTGTCTGGGGTTTTTATTTTCTTTTGCTTTTTTGTGGGGGGGGGGGGCGTTTGAGAGGCAGAAAAAGAAGTACTTTTTTGTATCTTATTTAGTTGTTCACATTAGTTGTTTTCCCTGGCCCTGCAGCCCTGCGTCTCAAACCTGGGACCTTTGGATGCAGATAGGACGCAGATAGGACGGCCCCTGGCGTGTGCTTGGCCACTAGGCCACCGGGGCGCCCCTCACGTGTGCACGCTTGCCCTGTTTATTCTAGAATACGACCATGCCGTTCCTGTGTGCGCTTTCCTTTTCAAATAAACCTTTCTTGAGCCCATTTCTGACTCTCTTTGAATTCTTTCTTGTGAGGGATCAGAAGACACTGGGGATCTTGGGCGGGGGTTCCCCGCCTTTTCAAAGAACCAAACTCCCGGTCTCCGCTGTCCTCCCTGGCCCTCTCATGATGAAGTCCCAGTAAAGACTGGACACCAGGACTGAACGAGCTTTCCTGGTCAGGAAGGCTCAGTGTGTGGTCGCCCCCCCCAAGCCAGGAAAGCATTGCTGTCGTGACGGCTGGGAGAGAGGACAGGAGAAGCACCAATTTAGACCCTTTCCTGGACTCTCTGACTAGTTCTCTTGGCTGATGGTGACCTGTGCTCTTCCCCACGACACCCCAGAACTGCGAGGATGCAGGTATCCCGAGCTCTCGGCGCCCTTCCAGTGACTCACTGAAACTGATGGTGTTTGGGGGACACCCTGAACTTGCAGTTGGCGTGGTCGGCAAAGGAAACCTTGCGTGGACTCTTCTCTGAGTTTACAGTTGGCGCGAGTCCACGGTATTCGTACGCGCTTGTGTTGGCGCACACTTGTGATCCTCAGTCCCTAGAACAATTCCTCTCATCTAGTAGTTTCCACTGGGTTTCTAGTGCGCGCCTGAGTGAAAGAAGCTGAAGAGCTACGCAGGATTAAGAGAAAACCCATTTATGGACTCTTAATACCATAGAATCATGTTGAGAAAAGATTCTGAAATAATGCCTAAACATGTCTCCTTTTTGATGGTCTTCTGAGTGATTAATTCTGTGATGTCTGTCGCCTTCCACAGGGTTGCCCCCGCCAGTCTCAGCTCTTGGAAGTCTTCGGGATTATACAGCATGTGTTCATATTAATAAGGAGACCCCCAGTGTGTAGAAGCAAAAGCAAATGGTATTTTCACTGGAAATAAGTAGCTTTTGTCTTCAGATATATTGGTTTATCAAGAGAAGAGATCAATAATATGAAATATGCTATTAAAAAGAACAATGTAATAACGCAAGGGCAAGATATTTAAATACAGCACAAAATATCTACAAAGGGTATTTCCTGCACCAGAAACACATTTTCCCCATCACAGCCACTTCAGAGGTAGGTGCGAGGAGGAGCGGTGCTCTGACGGAGGGCCCGCAGGGTCCCGCGTCTCGGGGCACCTGGCCCTGGGCTGCTGCACGCAGCTTCGACGACTGCTGGCTTGGAATGTGAAGGACACAGGTTCGTCGTGTGACGCCGACTGGCCTCTCGAACTACGGCTTCACACTGGACCATCCCGGTTTTGTGTCCGTCGGGTTGAAGCCGAGCCACCGTACACGAGTAATTCAGCAGCCGAGGGTGAAGTGAACGGGAAGAGCCTGCTCTCCAGTTGCCCCAGCGGAGCCAGCGAAGAGGGAGCGCGGAGAGAAAGGCGGCCTCGCTCCTGCCGGCCAGTGCTGTGTCCTTGAAACCCCAACTCCCTTCCTCGTCTCCGGCCTTCAGCATGCGGGGCAGCTGCAAGGGGACTGTCTGTCTGTCTTTGAATTTTTATGACTTCAGCTTTATTATTTTGTTTCTCGTTTCTTTGTCCTTCGAGGCAGCAAGAGCACCTCTGTCTTACACATCCTGTATGAAAATGCAGTAGAGCAAAGCCGACCTTTCTCTTCTATAGCTTCAGACCCTCAGTGTTTGCTTTGTAACCGCAGTGCCACTGACCTGCAATTTCAGCAGGGTTCTCCCCTTGTGCCCTCGTGTGAAAGCAGCCCGCTCTGTCGGGGAGTCAGAAGGTTTTAAAGCCCAATGTTTGGCAATGAAGACACGTTCGGCTTTGAGCTTGTCTGTTGTTCATAGTGGGGAGCCTGCTTTACACACATGACTGATGGCATTACGTGTGTTTGCGTCCCAAGTCTAGATAATGAACTGTTGAGAAAAAAGGAGACTGATTGAAAGTCCACTGATCATTTGAAAACGATTTCTCTGTGGCCAGACAAAAACAAACAAACAAAACGAGATGAAACCATCTGAAAGTCTGTGTCAAATAATTTCAAAGTCTGATTCACAGGAAGGAGACGGAAACCAGAGTAAACTGTTTAATAAATATTTCACTGAGCCTGTAAATGGCCCACAGATGTGCGAGAGGGGTGGGGGCACCAAGTTTAAGACCAAGTAAAACGTCAGCTTGTCATGACTTTGGAAAATAAGCATCAGTACATTTGAGATATGTCTACAGAAAGGTCAGACTAAAGCGATATGAAAAAAAACAACTTCATCATTCTTGTACTAATACAGTACCAATATTCTCACAAGGGGGAGCCTGCATTTCTGCAATGTGACACAGTTTAAATGAGTCTTCAAGTGCATGCCTTACCTGCCGCCCTCTAACGCAACACACTAAATCATTTCTTTGCCTGGGAGTCTCGAGATCTTTGGGAAAGAAACCAAAAAGCACCCACGCATGGAATAATATGTGAACTTAAATCTTCACTTTTGCTTGGGATTTCAGAGGCTCTTTTCTGAAGGACCCAGATGTCCCTGTCTCGAGTCACAGCTGCCTCACAGAACTTCATCCCACCATCCTCCCCGCCCCCATCTCCAGCCAACCCACTGCGGGAAGACCGACTTTCCAGCCACGTCTGCAGCAGGACTGTTATTAATGCTACTTGTCACAACACACTGGTTTTAAGGGGAGTCTTAACTCACTGAAAAGATGAGTGCTACCAGAGAGAGAAAAAACACTGAGCAAACAGTTGGTGCTTTATAGACACGAAGGAAGTAACAAGTCACAGACGAGGCGAGGCCTGTCGTGTGTTGGAAGCTAACTTGCCATCTGACACAAGAACGGATTTCCCAGACGTCCGTGTGAAGCTAAAGCAGTAACAGCAGGGAGCTGGTTTTGCTTGTAGGCAAGCCTCCGAGCTTCTTCCATTCCCCAAACGCCTTTTAACCCCGTGGGAAAGGCCAACACTGGGTAGAAACACCTGTGGGGGACAGTCTGTCCGTTGATTTGATGCAACATTTGTTTTTCTCCCAGGCTGACAAACATGGGCACAGACGTAAACGAGGTCAAGATTTGCCTAGAAAAGACTTGGAGAAATCTGTTAGGAAACCAGTCTTTGAATGACCACCGTGCGTGATCGTCAGGTAACACGCCAGCAGCACTTGCATGTGTGCACGCGAACTGGCTGTTCCCACGGAGGAGGATTCACGAGCACAGCTGGACAGCTGCTGCAGACCAGCACGCAGGGAGTCCGGCGGCCCGCACAGCGGCCTGCTCAGGCGGAGGGACGGGACGGGCACCCACGTGCACGGTGGCTAGTCGGCCTGGCTCGCTTGCTCGCTTCCCCTGTAGGCCTTGTTGAGCAGCTGGATTTCCTCCTGGTAGCCCTCTCTCTCTTGCTGCTGCCTTCTGCTGTTCTGCCTGTGCGCTTCCACCGTGTCCGGGATGGAGATGTTGACATCGCCGTCGGGGGGACTCGTGGGCAGGAAGAGAGAGTACGAGGCCGTTTCCCCCAGGTCGCAGGAAACAAACCTGTTCTCTTTGCGGGAGTAACGCAGGGATGGAGAGCGCGCCTGCGCCGAGGACTGGCTGATGTTGCTGATGATGGACACCGTGTCCAAGGCCTCTTCGTTCGCACAGATTTCCAGAACTTCCAAGTGTATTTTCACGTTGGTGTCCGCAAAGGTGCCGGGGGAGTCCTCTGAGTCGGGTTCGTGGCCCACGCTTTTGGATCGATAGACCTCGACTTTCTTAGAGGCCGGGGTTATTTTTTGCCCTTCTGCGCTGACCTCGTAGGTGGAAAGGGACAAGGTTTTCCCTGTAGGTGCGTGGAGAGACACGGTTCCCTGGAAGGCACACAAGGGGACAGCCAGGGCGCCACCGGATCGCTGGGGACAAAGACAAGGTGTTATTACGGGAACCAGCTTTGAGGTCAGGCCCTGCGGCCGTGTCATCGCGTTCATCATAACGGAAAAGTGTTCCTGCTTTGAACCCATTTCCCTAAAAACCTGTAACAGCAATAGGATTGGAATCCTGCCATCAAAGCACCCAGCTCCGAGTCTCCCGGCCGAACGCGACCTTCAAACGAGGGCAGGCCGGAGCCCTTCACGATAAGGGGCATCTCTCCAGCTGAAGGCGGGATGTGTGCACTGATGGGCGACCGTAGCTGCTCCCAAGGGCAGGGCTGGGGTGTAAAGTTGGAGACATATGGAGAAGCTGGAGTTGTTTCTGTCGTTTTGTTGCCTGTTGATTTACACAAATGATTTTGCAGGGGTTTGAAAGAAACACAGACTGTTGGCAGATGTCCCCCCGCCCCCCATGTCTTACATCAGAGAGACTGAGGGCGGTGACACTGTGACCAGCACTGTGTGCAGCATGCTTGTCTCTGCACAGAGAAACCTGTCATCAGAGGGAACCCGGGGCGGGGAGCCGCCCCACGTCTCTGTAAAGACTCTCCCCGGCGGTCAGACCGCTTATATTTAAATCTTCATATATGACCATTTAAAACAACAAAACGGTGCACGTCACAGCGAAGTGCTTAAGAAATGGAGTCCTGTGTGTATTTTGCAAATATGTGTTTAGCAAATCGACGATGCTCTTGATCACGGGAGAAAGAGGCGACAGAAGAAGCGGAGGGTGCAGAATAGACCTGCAAGGACAGGCAGGGTGGAGGGGAGGTCGCTCAGTGTGGGTTGGCCGTGATGGTCGTGAGTCATGGGCTCCGTTTGGGAATCAGCTGGGAGTCGGTGCTGCATTGGGGTTTGTGCTGCTTTCAGGTTAGGAGAGGGGCCCGCTGGGTGGAGGGCGCAGCCTCAAGATTCTGCCCCAACAGTTCGGTAGAATGAGTCCCCATGAGAGTCTAGCTTATTTTCCACCCACACTTTAAAAGAGTAGAGAATAGCACGGATGACAAGAAAAAGAAAAGTGTTTAATTATCGTAACTGTGCCAGACGGACAAACTTTATAGCACTCTGGGACGGGGTCTGGTCCGCACCAGAGTCACGGGGAAACCTTTCAAACATTTGAGTTCAAGGAGCCACCAAACAAGTTCAAATAAGCAGAAGATACCACTTTCGGGGACACGAGCTTCTCCATGGAACTTGAGTAACCCACACAGGGACAAACCGTTAACGAAAGTCCAAGAACAACGTCAGAACAGACTGAAAAGCAGTAAAATCCTAAGAGCAAATTGACATGAATTGTAAGGAGGAGATGCTAGAAAAGTCTGTCAAGCCTCCTGACCTTCATCTTTGTCCTGCGTTGAAGTGTCCCCTTCAAAGTCCCTGTCTGCCTGGAACGTGTCAGAAGGGGCTGATTCCAGGTAGAAAGTTGCAGGTATAATTGCTTTAAGGTCAGGTCAGACTGGAGCAGGGGGGTCTAGTCCAGTGACTTGTGTCTTCCTAGCACCTTGGTTTTGGACTCCTGGTGGCAGAAATGTGAGTCAATAGATGTCTGACACAGTCTCCAACTGTGTGGTCATTTGTTACACAGCATGGGAAACTGACAACTTGTCTACCAAACAGATGTCAATAAATCAATTACGAATCCCTACAGCCACCCATTTTCTTCCAGAGGCTGAAACTCTTGGCATTTCTGCCAACTTCAGTGGAATGTGATCCTCCCAGGGGAAGGGGGCTTATTTCTGCTGCCATCTACAGCAGCACCTGGCTCATGACAGGCCGTCCAGAAATACTTGACTGAATCAGTATATGCAGGAATGAATGAATCCCCAGTACCCACCTTGTGGGCTTTTTCAGTCCCATATTTTAACTCTCTAAAGCATAACAAATAAGATCATCTTTTAAATATTTGTATTTTTTTTCTATTTAACAGCCCTACAAAATAATGCAAGTGCACCCGAAAGTTATATTAGAGCATATTCTCTTTATAAAAATGACATCAAATATTAAGAGGCTGAATTGTATGTGAAAGTTTGTTGCATGCTAAAAAATGATAGTTTCAGAGCACACAGAACTACCCATTTTGTAGGCTTTGCTTTCTTTCCATTTAAAAGTCTATGAATTAGCATATGCCGTCAGGAATAATGATAATCCATTATTGCTGTATTCCTGAGTGTAGGTGGCTGGGAGCTTCTTTATTTGGAAATGAAAAGCAGTCCCTAAACCTCACAGATGCTCCAGGAGGGGAGAACTTGCTATGTAAACACATCAGCACAAATAATCCTCTGCGATTATTGATTCAGAATTACTAACCTTGGGCAGATTGAATGTTTTATTGTTTTACTGTAAGCTTCTAGGTCAATTCAGGGTGACATTACAATATGAAAAAAGAGTTGTTCCAAATTTCTCTCCTTACAGGTGAAGTGCTCTGTTGATGATCTGAATCACAACTTAGAAAAGACATATTGCAGAACACGGGCTCCCAGCACTTAGCAGAGACCGTGAGCTCTCCTCTGTCCCTTTACGAAGGGAGGACTGGACTGACAGCCGACAGGTGAACGTTGCTGGCAGGGTCACACAGGTAACAGCGGTAAGATTGCCACAGAGACTCTGGTTTCTTAGCTCCTGGTCAAGTGCGCTTTCTACCGCACCCGGTTGTCACTTAAAGAGAAATCTGCTTTGGGGCCGTTCCCCTGGGGCACAGACAGCTGAGACTCTGACATGCAGACCACGTAAGACTGGAGAACCTGGGTTTGATCCAGGGTCAGGTGAAAACTGGAAGGGAGGGAGGGAGGAGAAAGAAAGACTGAAAAGCAAGCTCCCTCTCTCCCTCCCTACCTCCCTCCCTCCCTTCCCAGAGACAGAGAGACACAGAGCGAGAAGTCAGTTTTAGCCAGGAGGGGATCATGTGTTTGCTGTCCTGGAAGGTGACTAACAGAGTGGAATCCAAGATATTCTGAGATTTCTAGCCCTAGCGTCTAATGCCAGTAGTTGAGATAAAGAATTTAGGAGGAATTAGATATTTAATTCTATGTCTCTTCTTTATCTCCTGATCTGGTAGCTTATTCCTCTGACATATTTTATTCTAATGGTCTAAATGTACGAAATAGAAGCCTATTATTACCAGAGTGGATTAAAAGCATGAGTCAACTTTATAATGTCCAGAAGACCACGAGAAACTTGGTTCCTATATAGTGATATAGGCGGGCTGAGAGTAAAAGGATAGAAAAGATACGTCATATAAGACCCGATCAAGGGAAAGCAAAACATGTCTATGTTAACACCAGATCAGTGAACTTTAAAGCAAAGAAAATTACCAGAGACTGAGAGGCGGCTTCTGCGGGTGAAAGGATCGATCACCAAGCACATCGGCCCTACCTGTGGGTGCAGGGAACAGCAGAACCGCGAAATTGTGAAGCTGAACTGACCCAGCTGAGAGCAGACACCACCAAGGTCACACTTACCGTTGGAGGTGTCAGCACCTCTGTGAGAGAACCACTGATAGAACAGCTAAACCGAAAACCAGCAAGGATACCAATCACTTGCTCCCACAGAGCTGATTGACATTTGTAAGCATTTTATAGGAAGAAAAATTTGATGGAAACCTCCTTCCAACAACAGCAGAATATACATTATTTTCAAGTGTCCCTGGAACACATGCCAAAGTATCTGACCCACAAAGAAAAATTCAATACATTTAAAAGATTTATACAGAGTGTGTTTTCAAGGTAGAAGTAAATAACAGAAAATCTCCAAACTCTTAAAAACCAAGCAATGCGTTTTGACTGGTCCACATGTTGCCTCCCTCTGAGGCTCAGATGACTAAGGTGCAGGCCAGGGAAGCCGTGGACCTGGCTTGAGACCCAGGGCCAGAAAAGCACAAAAATAAAATAAGAATCAATCCCTGAGTCCAAGAAAAGGTCTCAAGGAAAATGGAAAACAGATTGAACGGAATGAAAATAAAAATACAGTAGAGGGCGCCCCCTGGTGGCCCAGCGGTCTAGTACACGTGGGAGCAGTCCTGAGTTCAAAACCTGCCGCCCAGGAACAACCAGTGTAAACACCCAATTAAAATAAATACAGTGCTTCTAAAAATAATATAACAGAGCAACGTTTGCGGGATGCAGTAAATCAGTGCGGAGAGGGATGTGTTGGAAAAGAGGAACAGTCTCAAGTCAATAACGTAAACTCCCTCCTTGACAATCTAGAAAAAGAAAAGTAAAATAAATTCAAAGTGATTTTAAAGGAGGAAATAATAAAGGGCCTAAATCAATAAAACTGAAACAGAAACAATATGGGGAAAAAAATCAATGAAACGATGAACTGGATTTTTTGTTTGCTTGCATGATAAGGAAAGATGCAGCAGGAATGAAAGCAAGTAAGCAGGCAGGAAGAGTGAGGGTCCCCCTGAACCCAGAACTCAAGCCCAGGGGTATGTGGTCTGTGCTCCTTTGGAGGCAGTTGACTCGACCACTGCTCCATCAGGAGGTGCCAGCGTTTTGTTTTGTTTTTAGCAGATCAATAACATTGAAAAATCTCAATAAAATGAAAAAAAGATACAATTTCCAAAAGTAGGAATGAAATGGAATATCACTACCTACTTCAGACATCAAAAGGATAAGGAAATATGACAAACAACTTTACTAGCAGGCAATCTAATTAGCTTTGCCTATAAGATAAAAATACAACATCATTTGTATTTCTATATACTATCAGTGAGCACACAGACATCAAACATAAAAACAGAGTGCCATTTATAGTCACTCAAAAGAGTAAAACACATTCAAAGCTAACGGGATTCATATGCTAAAAACTACATGACTCATGAAAGAAATCAAAGATGACCTAGATAAATGGAGAGACATATGCTCACAGTACAGATGGAAAATTCAACATAACAAAGATGTTATTTCTCTCCAAGTTGATATATAGGTTTAATGCAATACCTGTTAAAATCCCTGGAAGCGTCTTTTGAAGATATAGATATGGATATTCTAAAATTTATCCATAGAGGAAAATACATTAGAATTGGTATAATTATCCTGAAAAAAAAAGAATGTAGTGGGGAGAACCCATTAACTGTAGTTTCACCACCATCATCAAGACCGGGTTCTTGGTAGAGGGGAGACGCAGAGATCAAGGTAACGTAACGGAGGTCCCAGAGGTAGGAGACCCACAAAGACACACAAACGCCCAGTGGAAGAAAAATAACCTTCCAACAACTAGTGACAGTTGAACACCTATGGGCAAAATCTTAACCGAGGACTAGCTTCATACTTTATTCCAAATAAACTCAAAAGAGATTACAAGACTTAAATGCAAAACTATAAAACCTTTTATTTAAAAAAAAAAAGAGAGGAAAATCTCTGCATCTACATCTAGGCAGAGATCTTACGACTTAACACTAATAGCATGACCCTTCACAGGAAAAATGATTGCATTCAGCTTCATTCAAATTGAAAACGCTTGTTCTGTGCACACACAGGTCCTGATTCAGCAGGCCCGTTACACTTGCTAGGAGCTCTCGGGTGATACCGAGGCTCCTGGTCCGTGGACCACACTTTGAGTAGCTAAGATACAGAATCTGAAACGCTACTTGCAGGTCTAAAGTGACATGGTTTCATGGATTAATAGGTTTTATTTTATTGTGTTAGCAATTTAGAAAAGTAGAAGACATTCAATTTCAGTTGAAGGAATGACAACTATCCCCCTGCAAAACCAACTTTATAGTTGACTAGAATGATAAACAAAATCTTATGCTTTTTAATTCTTTAATATATTCTAATGCTTTATTCAAGTGACATATTGCAAATGATGGAATCATTCTGATGAAAAACAGTGAAGTTTCAGCATGAATCTTCATTTTACATTGATCTTACAGCAAAAAGTCTAAGTTTCTGAAATGAGCGTGTCATTGCATTTAAATTTATCCATGGGAATTGGGATTCCATATTTTCAATTCATACTTTCTGGCTTTATCTGACCCTGTGAGCACAATCATCAAAAAGCAATCCTGTGGGAAATTTGAATTTAACTTTGTTCTTGTTCTTGGGATTATCAGTTGTGTTTTTCCATCCTCTGATAGAAAAGAAGCTAAATCTCTTGCCTTATCTTTTCATAATGACATTTCAACTCAGATATGACGTGTAACCAAACTTATTTTTGTGTGTTAACCAATTCTTTCTGCTTTTCTCACAAAGTAGAGAGTAAACTGTAACCTGAAGGGAAGCATGTACTGATTTTGTTTAGAAAAGAAGTAAGATTTCACAAGAAATAAATGAACCCCAAGGAAAGAAAGGGTTTTCCTTAATGATAAACACGAATTCAATCGGATGTTCTATCAGTTAGAAACAGCCCACAAAAAACAGAGGCCACGAAATGTTTTCTCTTCCCTTGTTGGCCAAAATCAAGCCAGGAATGAAGGTCTGTTTTCATCTGCATGACAGTTTTAAAGGATAAATGCAATCCGTGTTTCTGGTAAGACTACTGTTCCCTAGAAAAGGTATTAGAATTCATGTTTGGTGTTTGTAAACATACAGACCAAATATTTTTAGCAGACGACATAATGCAATAGAAACCTATCAAGCAGAAAAAACAACCTATGAAGGCCGCATTGCCTGGTTCGGGGGAAAACGATGGGTCGCGGGTGAGTGGCAAGTGGGAGTTAATTGGTTTTCAGAAAACAGTCCGAAGCTGATTTATGCTAGTGACCCCACAACTGGGTAAATTTGCTAGAAATCACTGTGCATTTGAAATAGAGAATACATGACATCTAAGTCATACTTATGCATCTAGTAGACCTATAACTCTTAAGTATGAAAACTCTTACTCAAATACATCTTTTGAAGAAAGAACACTAACTGATGCCCAGCAGACCCTAAAACACAGCATTTTTCCCACCACTGATGACGTAGCTGTGCGGCCCTGTGCTTTACTGTACCCACCGTGGGCCTTCCTTCCATCCTATACAGAGGGGTTGGGTCAGTGAACCCCAAAGTATCTCTTGTCTCTTCCCATTTCAGTGTCTGTGACTCAGTTTTGATAGTTACTCTCAAAGGAAGCAACTTTACTTCCAAAAAAAAAAAAAAATGTCTAAGTAGGGCTGCTTTCTGAAAGAAATTAAAATGACAGAATTTCCTTTAAAAGTTGCTGAGAGGGGCGCACCCTCGTGGCGCAGGCAGAAAGACGGCAGGGGTGCAGGCCGCGTCAAGTCCCAGGGCCTAGGTTTGAGACCAGGGTGGAGACCCCGGGGCCAGGAGGTGGGGCATCAGAAAGTGAAACAAATGAAAATTGCTGAAAGAAATGATAGACCCGAGGCACTTTAAGGCCCCTTTGTCCTTTTCAAACAATAAAATATTGTTACTGATGAAACCTTTTAATGCTTTCAAAATATATGAAATACAGGCTATCATGTGCTCTCTATACAGTGACAATGTGGAAAGAAGATAAAATAGCAGGGAAGAATAAAGGTAGTGGCACTGAACTCTACTAGCAGGCATTGCACGTTTCACCACGGTGCACGCACGCGCTCACATACACACAACCAGTTTCAGGTTAGCGGGTCCTTGATGAAGGTGAGCATGATTAATATCTCCACTTTACTGTTAACCGAGATGCAGAGATGTTTAGTACCTTTTCCAAGTCAAGCAGATATGAAGTGACAGAATTGAGATTCTAATCTGGAAGCGTGGCTCCAGAAAATGATCATACAATTCAATTTAATCATTCACTGTATTTTTTATTGAGTACCTAATGTGAGCCAGATGTTTTTCCAGGGACTGGGTATATAAAATGATTTCCCTCTCATCCATCCATCCATCCATCCTCCATCCATCCAACCTCCCATCCATCCTCATCCATCCATATCCATCCATCCATCCATCTATCTATCCATCGTCCATCCTCCCACCCATCCATCCTCCCATCCATCTACCCTTCCATCCATCCATCCTTTTCTCTGTGTTTGTACCTAGAGAGCTGTGGTAGTATAATTTTAGATCAGTTCTCTTTCTCTTCTTGTTATTTTTCCCTATTGCTTGAATTTTAAAAATAGGGGTCATACGTTGTTTTGTGAGAACAATAAAATCACTATTCTCAAGACAAAGAGAAATGAGCTGCATCTCTTTTTAAAAAATGCAAAGTAAAGTTTCACATCTTAAAATCAAAAGGATATATGAAAAGACGGCTCCCGGTGTTTCTTCTTACACTTGCATTTTCTTTCTTCTCTCTACTTACAAAGCAACAGAACATGACGTGTGCACATTGTTTTCGAAGACTGATTTAGAAGGCAAGGTCTCCAAAATCTTCCCATCCCACACAGCAAATACGAAAGCAATTCTTTTTCCAAAACATTATTACAAAGATTCTTTAGCAAAAGTTAACTAAAACATCTTGGTGATGTTATTGGACCGCGACAAAGGGGGATGTTAATGAAGTAGTTATGCTTAGAACATCACCTGTGTACACGCACTTCAGAAAAGAACCATTTACCTTCTGGGGACCGAGGTCCTGTGGAAAAATGGCCTATCTGACTGGTCTCCTTATTCCCAGGGAGAAAATAATACACAGAGAGCAATGCAGGACTCGAGCAAAGTCCCCATTGAATAACATTTATGTTTTGTGGTATGCTTGTTTCTCATTGATGGGATTACAAAGATACATTTAGATATTTCTGGATTTTGATTTTCATTCTCAATTATATGTCTGGTGGATAAGGCAACTGCATGCTTTGCCTTCACGGGTATATATTGGGGGTGCAATGAAGTCTTTTATTTTATTTATTTATTTTTTTTACAAATTTGGGTCATTATAGTGTTTGTCCCCCTTTTCCTGATCAATAACCCCAAAGACTTCCGAACACATTACTGTCCTAACGCAGCAGTCTGAGGTATCTTTTCTTAAAAGCCATGAGTCAATGTATTATAAAAGTATTCGTAGAAAATTAATCCCACTGTTTGAAACTACCATTCTTTGGGAATCAAACCTGCAACCTGGCTTCCTGAAGCCCTTAGAGGAGTCACTTCTGGAGGCCAGTCTTAAACTGGTGCTGAGGGGGTCACCGCAGGAGGACCCCAGCAGAGCTGGCCCGTCTCACCGTGAGGGATTCTAACTCAGCGCCTTTAGAACCCAAACTGATGTTTGTACAAAGCTCTCCAGGTGATTCTTCTTTGTAGATAGTTTTGGGCACCACTAACGTACAACACACTAGAAAATGAAGCCAGAGCCGTGGCTCACACCATCGATACTGTGCTGGTTAGTTTTCTGAACATTTCGGAAAAGGACATGGAATCACGCGGAAAAAGTCAACAGGCATTTGCAGCAGCTCTACGTCTAAAAATGATTTGAAACCATAAAAACCTCAGAGAGGAGAAGGTTAAGCTTTTCCCCCATTGAACTCTCTTCGATAGCATCATGGATGCTCACTCCAGGGCATCCTGCCCAGTGTCCAGTCAGTCTGCGTCCCTGAGCAAAATGCCTGCAGGCAACTTTGTCAGCTTGAAACTAGGACACTCTTTTCTCCAGAGGGTAGACGCGCTAGAATTTTCACGCTTAACCTGCTGCATGGGCCTCACACTGAATCATGGGGAGTGTGTCTCCATCACATAGTGGTGGGCAGTCCGGACGGAGGTCGTGAAGATGAATGATGCTGAAACCGGGTGTCTGGTCAAACCCCCAATTATGAAAAGCATGGAGCGATTTCCTGTTTTTATCACTTGTTCCCTAGTTATTCAACCATTAGTAGCGGGAGAGGCATTTCTTACAACACCCCTCTCACGGTTTGGAAAAAAGTCATATAGTTAGTCATATAGTTCCTTTTCCTGTTTTTTGTTTTTTTGTTTTTAAAGGGAAGGTGCAGGCAGGAATGAAGGTGAGTAGGCAGGTAGGAAGGGAGAGGTGAAAGCAGCATTTATTTTTTAAATTTTTATTTAGTTGTTCACGCTGCTTGTTCCCCACTGGGCTCAGGACTTGAACCCAGGGGTATGTGGCCCGGCTCCTTCAGAGGCGACTGACCCAACCACTGCTCCACCATGCGGAATGTATTAGAAGTAACACCAGCTATTATTGCAAACTCTGAGCACCAGCAGCTCTGAATTTTTATTGAACAATGTTTAATTTTAGTTTAAAGTTTCAGTCTAATAGAGGATAGCAACAAAGCACATGGGCTGGAAGAGTGGGGAGTTGAGGCAGGGATTTAGAGAGCGGGACCGTGTGAACTGGCAGTGGAAGATAATTTAAAGTGAGAAGAAAATATGGAGAATCATCCCTTATCGAATATATGATGGAGTGGGCCCCCAGCGAGAGCGCAGTGTGGGAAAAAGGAGGTTTTAGGTAAAGGATGCTGGGGTTTAAGTTTGGAAACCATGTCTGTGCAGCCAGTATGTGCTCCAGATGGGTCAGCCCGCTGTGCTCTGCAGTCAGTTTTCACCTTTACAAACATCATCAAGGTGACATCTGCACGCAGGTGACCTTCCCAGGAGAAGGGTGCCACGCACCGGCTTCCGGTCAGGGTAGAGTGTTTTCGGGCTCCGACGTCACCCGCCCACGTTCTCCTGTGCCCACGGCAGTTAGTCTGTCCTGGCTCCTAAGCCCTGGAAACCACCCATCTGCTTTCTGCTCACAGTTTAAATTGTCCAGACATTCCGTGTAAATGGGACCCCACAATCGATACTCTGGGGCTTGGCTTCTCATTTTGCACCAGGTTTTTATGTTTCGCCTTCATTCCTGCATTGCTCACCGCTCACCTGCTCCATCCACCGTGAGCCCAGCTCAGTGCGCGCTGGGCGCCAACCCCAACGTGGCACTGAGTCCACAGATGCAGAGACTGAAGGAGCAGGGGCTCCAAAGGTGACCCATAAACGTGGGCTTTATCATGGGTCTTTGTTGTCACGAACAGGTGTGTCCAAGGAAGCCTCACCAACCTATTTGCTGCGTCTTCTTGAAGTGCTTTGTCGCTTCCCTCGTTCCTCAACTTAACCTCAATGTCGAGAGAAGCGGAAATGAAACATACGAGGCCGAGAAGCACGAGGCCCTGCTTTTGCTGAGAAAAGTAGACGTCTTTCTTGAAATGACTCTTTTGGCAAAAAGCCTCTTAGTGCCTCCCCAGATCAATACCCCTCTTTCCCATCCATTGTGACAAGTGAATGTTCCTGATCTAATATTCAGAACTAATAATTAGCACACATTAATGATTTCAAGGTCAAGATTGCTGTGCCGAACTGCATTACATCCAAAAGGTTAATATCCAATTTCCAATAAAAGCATTTAACTGTTAGCTTATTCATATCGAGTTTTACAAAGCCTATTAGCATGACCGCCTGCTGTTAGGCCATTTGTCCAGATAAGGCCCAAACAATCCCGAGCCCAGCATTTCCTTAGCTAAACCAAAGTCACACAGAGGATGTAAAAATAAGCACATTGATGCCTGTGACCAAGCCCCAGGGATAGAAAAGGCAGAAGGAATATTCTGCAGCTCTTCTGAGTCAGATGGATATTATGTTTGAACCCCCAAGTCTAGAAATTCATTAGAATCTCTGTAGAAAAGTTTTCAAAATACAAATACCAGGATTCTTCGCTCAGAAATTTTAATTCAATTAGCCTGGGTGGGGCCTGGGCATAATTAGGAAATTCTAGTGTGCAGTCCGGGTTATGTGCCACCGAACAAAACCTCTCGAGGACAGCAAGTGTGACTGCGGCTGGTGTGAGGTCCTTTCCAGGCTGGACTGGAAGAGGGCGCGGTCATCCTGGGAGAAGCTCTCTGCGGACCAGCAAGGAGACTTCCCGCGGCTGTTCACGCCCATTGCCATCTACGGGGAAGACGTGTGAGGAGCTCTCTTCTTGCTGGTCCCCGTGTGCGCTTTCCCAGCGACACAGGCTCCAAACGCTGCAGGTCACACGCACTAGGCCGCTGTGCTCTGAGCTTTCTCAGGGAGCTTTCTCAGCTGGCATTTTTCTAGAGCGCCAGCCAGGCCGGTGTCGATGGAGCTGCTGTGTTTAGAAATTAATTCAATTCTGTGGGTCTCCAAATAGTTAGGCTTTCGTCTTTCTTGTAAGTGTTTCCAGAGTTACGTGACCGTTGCAGAAATGCCTAATTGCTTCAGGGTATTTAGTATCAAGTCGTTACATTTGGTGGTGAGGGCGTGAGAAGTGTTTGGATGATGAGTGTGGAAACGACCCCACAACTTGCCAGTTGGAGATTGAAGGGGCTGATCTGAGCTTTGTTCACTTCAGGGCAGGGACGCCCCGTGTCGTTAGGTCACAGCACTGGGAAGGGAGGCTGGCGATACACACTGTTTTTAAGAGCACATATGATTCCTTCCCACCTAAGTGTCTTGGGAAGAGTCATCTTTACAAGGGAGTCGGGGGAAATATTATTCTCATCCCCAAATGAACCAAATCAATGCTCCAGCTGCTTATTTTGTGGCCCATCCACTTCCACAAAAATCCAAACAGTGAGAAATTTCCAACAGAGGTGAGAAATTTCCAACGGAGTCCTTTGTGCTAAAAGCCAGGAAAGATTTTCAACATAGGGAGTGAGTATATCTCCCTGTGGGTTTTCAAGATTTCCTGTAACTCGACCACTATCACGAGAAGCCGGGACACAGGGGTAAGTCGGGGTTTGAGACACAGAGCGGGCAGGCCCTGGCCGGGTTGCTGGCTGAGGCGGCGGGCGCGGGAGGAGGAGTGGGCGCTCGGCCTGGGGAAGCCGGAGTGCCGGCTGGTGAGCACCGGAGCAAGCTCGTCAGGCCCGGCGTCAGGGGCCAGCTTTCTCCCGTCCACACTGGAGCAGGCAGAGCTCAGCGGGGCGGCCAGTGCCAGAGACACTCAGAAATCCGGGAAGGCAACGGACGTGGATGAGGACGTCTGCCCGTCCATGGAAGCTCAGAGGTGGCTCCCAGGTGGCCCCTGGCCACTGCGCCAAAACCATTCTGCAGAAAGCCATTTCGTGAAAAAATCCATTTGTCAAGTGACCATTGAGCAACTGTACCAACTGTCAAAAGCTCCTACCGAGAAAGAGTCCTCTTAATATATTCAATGAATATATTTTGCTGCAGGTGCATTTTAAATAATGCACAAGCACTGAGTGCTGATGGCCACAGGGACTGTCGCTTTCTTGTGTTCCCGAAGAATAGGTTCCAAGAATATTCAGAGATAATATATTCAAGAAGAATATGGTCTTGATCAGATTTAAGAAAAATGTCTTCTTGAATATATTCCCAATAAGCATATATATATATATATATATATATATTACATACATTCATCTGCTGTATTCAAAAGAAATGTCCCTTAAAACAGCGTTGCTCTGTTGGTAAATGGGTAGAATAGCGTGAGTCAGTCACTCAGGAAATTGCTCCATTGGGGAACTGATTTCTGGTGGGGTGCTTTCTTCCACTTGGGTGGGATTGGGGGCCAGGATCAGGGCTGAGATGGGGTGTGAGGTCTGCAAAGGATAGAAAATGACTCTGGTTGAGATCATGGGAAGGCTGGGACTTTCCCGCAGGAAAGCGGGGCTCTAAGAAGCCTGGGGACTGAGCCTGGGGCCTAAGGCAATGTATGTATGGCCTCCTGGCACCCGGCTGGCTCTGAAAGTAAACAGTGAGGCTGTACCCGCAGTTGTGAGGGACCGGGGACGCGGCTGAGAAGGCCCCGGAGTGGGCCACGCTCATGCCAGCTTTGCACGCGTTCTGCCGGCCCGGCTTTCCCACTCTGTGGGTGGCCCTAGGGTGGGAGACTCTTCCAGTAGGGTTTGCTGAGAATGCAGACACTGGCTTCCATGCAGGTTTCCGTCCTTGAAAGGACGCAGCGTGTTCTCTCTGCTTGGGTCCCTGGCAATGAAAACGGAGCAGACCACGGGGACACGGAAGCAGGTGAGACACACGTGATGACTTGCTGGAGTTGGAGGTGGGCCTGCCCAGCCAGCCAGCATCCTCACAGAGTCCTGACTTCTGCCTGGACCGCAGCTCTGGCACCCAGGGCCCGTGTCCCGCCGGCCTGTGCGTGAGAAACGGGTGGTCGTGCCATGCCTGACCCAGGAGGGGAAAGGACGCCCCGCCCAGCTTTCACAGCCTCTGCATTCAGAGTCCTGAGAGACTGGAGGAGATTTAGAAAACTCTGAACACTGATCAGCTCCAGACATTTTCCTGGAGCCTCAGGTGAGAGTTTCTTTTCAGTCAACTCAGAAGAAGCGAAGTTATAAATACCTGTTACTAGCCTTTTCTCATATAGATGCATTTCCAGGTTCTTTAATTATATAAGGCCATCAGGGACACCTCGAACATCAAAAGAATTGTTTTCAAGCCAAGGCCTGCCTGCCAGCACCGCCTCAAGGCGCACGGCTTCGGCACAGATGCAAAGAGCCGCTCTGCAGCACCAGCCAGGCGGTTAGAGAGCCGCGCATCGGGACTGGGACGGAGGAGACTCCGGGAGAGAGTTTATTTGAAGTGAAATTTGGAGACTCTACAATGGAAGAAGGAATGACAGAACGTAGCCTTTTAGGGCTGGAGAAGACCTGAGGTGACTTAGTCCCAATCTTTCCACGTTCCACAATAGAGGTCTCCTATTGTGAGATGAGAAAACAAAAGCAAAGAGTTTTCCCGGGTCACGGAGTCCCAGAACCAGAACTAGAGGACAGATTCTGCCGGGAGCAAAAAGGCCATCCAGGGCCCTGGGGCTCGGACCTGTGCAGCCTGGAGGGCGGGAACGGTACCATCTCACGGGACCGACCAGCAGAGAGCAGGGTCCTGTCTGATGTCTCACTGCCGGGAACGGCAAACTTGAGAAATATGGATTCAAATAAAGGTCGGCCCGAAGGAGAGAACGCCCGTGGAAGTTCGCACCGGTGGCTCCCTGAGAGTTCCACGAAGAGGTGCCCGCTCGCAGGGAAGCTGGAAAGAGTGGTTTCCTCCGAGCTCACTCATTCATTCTTCATTACAGGGTACTAAGTGCTCATCGAGGGTCAAATCAACATGACTGACAGATTGGCTGACTTTTAAAGAGAGGAAGAAAGGAGGGAGAGGAGAAAGCAGCATGTGGGGGAGACAGGGAGAGCAGGAGGGAGGAAGGAGCATTTCCATGTACCTGTTCGTTTGGGATTTTCACCCCAGCCCCAGCTCTCACGCCCGGGTCCTTGGGTGTGCGTGGCCTGCAGACAGCGTCTCAGCCACCTGAGCCCCAAGGGTGCGCCCGACAGAGATCTAAAGGTACAGCCACCGTCTAGTGGAAGTGGCAGATGCATATTTACACTAACACACAGCTAAGGGCCAGCAGAGAGAGCGGTGTGTAGAGACGCACGGAGACAGCGCTCGTGCTGGTCTGGAGCACACCCAGGCTGCGGGGTCCCCTGGGGACAGATCAGGTCACCTTTGGAGATAACCTCATCTCCTGGGAGTCTTCCAGCTCAGAGACAAGCACGGGGAACACTGGCCAGGACCACCGTATTGGAAGCAAGGATTTTGTGGATGTTTTAGGGCAGATTAAAGCCTCCCAAGTTTGCCTTGGGAGTAGGAGGGATGGAATTTGAATCCTGAGTCTTTCTGATCTCTTTTTAAAAAGTTTTTGAAAAAGTTTAAAGGTGAAATCTACACTGAAATATTAAGCGATTTTTGGTGATTCCACAGGACGCTGAATGTGTTAGAGCCCTGGTGTTAGGACTTGTGGTCCTGTGACCCCTGAGAGGGAGTCTTTCCTCAAAAAATGAGATGCAAGGAGAAAGCCAATGAGTTAAATTCTTAAAAGCTTCTCCTTTCTATACTATCACTACTTCAAATAGAAGATCATAGTACGCTGGTGATTTTCAATAAGCAGATCGCATTACCGGTGTTTGAGTGCCGGTGGAGTGAATGCTGATTTCTGAATCCTCACTTCCCAGAGAGGGACGACGCCACATCAGAGCCCTCAGGGTTCTGCTATGCTTTGTTAGTTTCATTTTGTTTGTTTACATTCCACACGTGAGTGACACTGTCCAATAATTCTCTTTTTCTTTCTCTCAGCACCATCAACAGGGCAGGGCGTGAGGGAAGAAGAGGAAGCAGGGAGGGGAGGAGCGGAGACGACCGCTGGAGCCGGAGCACTGCTGGGCAGTGGAAGCCACACTGTGGACCCGGGCGTGGTCTTTGCCTGGAAAACATCGTGTTGTAAGCAACTGAAACAGTAATAAGCAAACGGGTTTTTTAAATGACATAGGAGCTGCGGCTCTGGAAGTGAGACACTCATGAAGGCAGAGTTTGGAGCACCCAGAGGCAGGGCTGCTTTCCAGTGACCCCACTTAGAGGAGTTTTCAACTCCAGAGCAGATGTTTGACATGGTTTTGCCTCGATGTGCTGACAGTTCCATCTCACTGAGACTACAGGAGGCAACAGGGAACAGTTTATCAGCATTTAATTCTGTCCGTAGTTCTGAGCGTGGGGAAACAATTAGTAAAATTGGCAGAGTTGGACTCAGAGAACAGACATGCCGATTCCTAGAAAACAAGCTATCTGGAAGGGAATGCTGGAATAAAGAAAACTTGTAAATCTTTAAACCTTTAAACTTTCAGGAGACAAGTTGGAAAAAAGAAAGAAAGAAAAAGCAACCGGCTCTGAATGTCCAGACTGCGTTCTAGCTGTGTAATCGTACGCGATCCAGTTAAGGAAGAAAAGAGGATTGGATCTTAAAAATTGATCGCAGGCCAAATTGAAATCAGGTCAGGCTTAAGGGGCCCCGTAGAATGCACTGATCGTCGCCAGCGCTGGGAAGATTGGTGTTGGGAAGGCTACTGGAGAAAATGCCCTGCGGACGGCCGAGGGCATTTGGAATCAAGCTCAGGTCAGAAGATCAGCGCAAGTGGCAAACACAGATTTGCAGGTACCCGTGCTGGCAAGTCAAGAGATGAAGTGGGAAAAGCAGATAAGCACAGCTCCTAATAGCTTAGGTGTCCTTTGGAAAGGAATGATAGCACCCCAAGAAAATAGGTGCGAGAGTGAAGAAAGTCCAATTTAAAACAAGAAAACAAACACAGGAGAAAGCTTCTCGCTGCAGGAGGGTTCAGGATTCCTCTCTCAAAAGCCGCCCAACAGCAGTTCCCGGAAAGGTCGCCGCATACACGTGGCCAGTGAACTCTGCTCATCCGGGAACTCGAACGCAGACAGATGCAAGCGTTTCTCATCTTTCAGAGAGGAAGACGTGAAAACAACAAACTTGACAAGTGACATTTCATCGATTCCTGAAATCTGCTGAGGGAAGAACAGCCTGGCAGCCACGAAGTCGCTGCTGTGGTGTCACGCGGCTCAGACCACGTCGTAGGAGAGCCCGTCCTCCCTCCCGCCCGGCTGCCGGGCGCCTGCACCCTGTGTGGTCTGGGAGCACGTCCGCTGCCGTCTGTCCCTTCTCTTCACGCTGAGGCGCAGCTATGTGCTTGCAAGTCTGCGTCCTCACTCGACCGTGAGTATCTGAGATCGAGAAACGAGTATCTTTTGATCAAGTGTTTCCATGCAGGGTGTTTGTGGACTAGATACGTGAGCTGACATCAGATGACAGAAATGCATCATGAAGTTTTCTATTAGTATTTCCTGAAAGCACCTAATAATATCCTAACAATACTCTTGGGAGCAAAAGAGAGAAAATATATACTGATGACAAGGACACCTGAAATCAACTTGGGAACCGCAGTTTGAAAGGCATTTTTAAGCAAAACCAAAATGAACGAGAAGACCGTTTCTAGCCATGCGCAACACATCACTGTCCTCGGCCCTGTCTTGCTCCACATTTTTGATCAACAGTTTGGCCAAAAGCATGAAGGGTCATTCGCTAAGCCCATGGGGGATGCGAGTTTGGGACGACAGTAGGGAAGTCAGGTCTTAAAAGCAGCTTCAGGAAGCTTCTTCCCTCGCATTTTAGGAAGGGTTGATGGAAATGGGAGGGGAGGAAACGGAACAAGATCACGTGCAGTGTGTCCACACGGCCCACGACACACGCACCAGATGGGACGCCGCATGTTCAGCGTGAGCAGAGGGCTCGTGGTGCCAGCGGTGTGAACGGCCCAGGGAGCGAGTGTGCTCCTGACCGGCAGGGGCGAAGCGGGAGGCAGCTTGGATATTCTGTCTGCTTCCACGATATACACGGTTAAAAGGGCTCTGAGCTACTGCACATGCATTTATCACGAGGAAAACTCCACATTTCGTTGGCAGAAATGAGAAGAGACAGCAAAGTGAGCAGCTGGGTGACCACATTCCGTCAGTGTGGCTGCAGGTGGGAGAGGTAGTGGGGAGGCTCTGGGTGGGCCCAGGAGGCAGAAGCAGGACTAGGCCAGACCCCAAGGATGGAAGATTTCATCAGAATCATGGGCAACCAGATATTGTTTACTTCTTTAAGACTGTGAGATTCAGGAGTGTGCTAAGCATCAGTCAGCAGTGCAAGCTAACATATTGCCTCCCCAAGATGAGAAATAGAATATTGTGAGCACCCCAAGGGACCCTAAATGCAATACCTGCTCTCAGTCCCCTTCCTTTTTTTAAAGAACAACATGGCTCAGACTTTTGTGATAATCACCTGCCCAGATAGTCTTCATGGTTTTACCTTTTTATAAATTATCTAAATTTTAAAAAAATTTTTACAAGTTAGAATAAACTCCTATGTATAGGTTTCCCACTCCTCAGATACATGTCAGCACACCCTGCCCTCCACCACATCTCCCAGGGTCATTTCCCCAGTGCCCTGTCCCATTCCCTGTTGGTCACCTCAGTTCTATTGCAAGTGTCCAAGGATTGGTTTTGTTTCATCTGTTCCATTATTTTGTCTATTCAATTGTTTTTTGTCATTTTTATATGTTCCCCCAGCCATATAATTTAGTGGTGTCTGCTTTCAAACTTTAGATGCATTATAGAGTGTGTGAAATCCTATTTTAGCCTGTACATTAAGATAAATACCAATGAGGCCATGCCGATATAAGTAAAAAAGTAAATGGAAGAGAAGAGAGAGTTTTCCCTTACAGGAGAAGTCCAATAATAAATACACAAGGAATGACAGAAATAGAAAATTATACACACATAATAATTGTTTCAGGCGAGACTCATCACTAACACCAGTGGACAGAAGTATGATATGAAACAGAATATTTTTGTTTTCTCAAAGTATCTCCCCACAATATAATCATAAGTGACGAAAGGAAAAATAGTTATGTTACAAGGGGAGACCAGGCCGACAGCACCTTTATGAAGTGATTCAAGTCTGGACCCCAGTCATCCTCATAAGACATATCAACACCAAGAACCTCTTGATTTGAAGGCACTGGGAAGAGCAAACATCAGGGCTGAGTTATTCGAGCAAGCAATGCAAAACTCTATCTAATCAATAGAAAACAGAAGGCAATTACAAACGGAAGGGTATTCTAGAAATCAAACAAACTGGCCAATGGTATTCAAAAGTGTCAAGTCGTGTATGATGAAGGGAGACTGGGGACTTGCTTGGACCAGAGGGGAACAAAGAGACAGAGCAAATGGTGTCGGGGATTAGATGGGGGACCAGAAAGAGGAGATCGGCCCGTCCACTGGTAAAACTGAAATGACATCTATAAATCATACGTTCCTGCTCATGGCCTCACTGTTATGTAAGGTGTTAATGTTAGTGGAAGTTGGACAAAGGATATACTCGAACTTTCCATACTATTTTTGAAACTGTGTCGTAATGCTAAAGTGAGTTCATGAGGACAAGTTAAAACATGTGTTGTGGGTTTCCAGCCATTTGAGTTCAAGTAAGAGGTAGAAAGTGAAGTTAGCCCAACTTTCCTTCATTTATGCAGATGATACCTACCATGAGCATCAAAATGTGCTACGAAATATTCAAATTAGTTTGCGATGGAATTCCCTTAATTGACTTCAACTTCCAAGATTAAATACTTCAAAATAAATTTACATTCAGCCATTCTACAAAGTCATTCTAAACCATACAGGTAATCACATCATTTAAATAATGAAAATTATATTCTTAAGCGGAGAAAAGCAGATTCCCCAACAGTACATGGAAGACTATCTCATTTTTGTCAAAAGTAAAAACATTTTCACAGAAAAGAGCCTCCATTTTTATACGGTAAGTTGCTAACAGTAATTTACTCTGAAGGAGTTAGTAGTGGATGGTTTTCATTGATCAGAAATTTCTATTTTTTCTATAATAATTCTATCACTTTTGTATCATAAAACAACGCAGGTTATAGATGTTTTAGAAAGCAGTGAAACAATTTTTCAGGTCTCTGAACAGTGAGTAATGCACTAACCACTCTAAACAAACGGATATGCCAAATATAAGACATCTCTACTCCTGAGTGTTTGTGTTAGGATGATGGCCTGGAGGTGATATGATAAGTGAGTTACAGTCACTTACAGTCAGTTCAGTGAAAATGTTAGAAATTTCTCAGAGAACAAGGCTAAGATCTGCCACTACTGACTAACAGTGTCACAGTGAGCACTGACTTGTTATGCTTGTTTTAATTTCTGTAGTAGTTTATTTTTGAAGTTGAAAAGAGAAGAGGCTCTTTTTTTTAAGGACAGGAAAGAGGTAAGTGCGTTGGGGTACTTTGGTCACATCTTACTTTATCGAGCATATGTTAAATGCAAAGGATTAATTTTGCTCTGCATTTTAAACGAATATGCATCTTCAACTGATCAGAGTCTGGAGCTATCCTTCCTGAACATTCATGTTCATTTGCACTGACTGGAGGAGTCCTTCCCCTAGGCCTATGGGGGACCTGTGGTCACACGGGAATCATCTGAGAAGCAGAATCTTAGGCTCCACCTCAGAGCCACACAATCTCATCTGACATTTTAACAAGATCGCCACTTGGCTTCTTTAAAATGCACACTACAGTTTGGGAAGCTCTGTTCTGAAGAACTCAACTTCTCTATCTTTGGGACTTTTCACTCCTACGAGGATTTCCAACCAGCTGTACTGAGAATCAATTTTCTAAAATAACTTGCACACTAATTAAGTAGTGTGTATTGTAAGAATAAAGTGGGGCCTATACATAGGCTTAAAATCAATCCTAAATCCTGCCTCTTTTTTTTTTTAGACTTAAGAACAAAGAACACATACAACTCAATGTAGTACCACTAGGTTCGAGCTGACAGATTGAAACTAAATATTTAGAAGCACAACCAGAGAGAGTCAAAATAAAGTTTTTCAGAGTGACTGTGGTGTCCCCCACACTTTAATGTATCACTTTCAGATAAGTTAACATTGCTTTCAAATTGCTTGGACCAAAGTTCTCTCTAAGTCGCCGACTACTACGAAAGAATAGCATCAGATTCCACTGAAGAACAGAGAAAGTTAAAACCTGCCTTTGCTCATGGGAAAAGTTCTCAGAAGTGTTCAGCCCTCAGTGCATTTTGGTTGTACTATTTCAACCTTAAAGTCCAAGGCAGTTTTGCTACAAGATCATATCAGCAGCATCAAACTATGGTTTAAGGATTTCTTAGTCTTTTAAAACTGGATTGAATTTCACTTAATTTCCGTCTTTGAAAATAGAAAGTTTTAACTTTCCTGAATATTCTCTATTTTACTCTGAATCATTTTTTCACTACCAACATTTCAGATCAGTTTCCTGAGTTACTGCTCTTTGCAGATGTAAAATATTAATACTTAATAAGGACATTTTTGCAGTTAAAAAAGATATGATTCACCAAAGCTTTGCTTTGTCTGCACATAACTTTGTGTTTCATTTAAAGAAGTCTGTGAGTAAGTGGGCTCCATCCCACTCACAGGGCCATGCGTCCCTGCAAACAGTGCCTCGTCCTTTCCCGTGTTTGTGGGTGTAGTTAGCTGGTTATCTGCTCCAAATTCTAAGACTTTTAAACAGAGGGCTATACATGGTGATATTTTATATGGCAATTCCTAATATTCGAACAAGATGCAAAGAGAATGGAGTCATTTAGAGTGATGTTGAGGTAGGAGAAACACTGGTAGCAGAAGTCTGCAGTCTGATGCCATCTTTAGCAAACTCAAAATAAGCAAACTAAACAATGTGCTGTGTTAGACATATGGTCATTGTACCAGAACAGTAAAATGAAAGAGCATGAGTAAGATTTGAGATAGCTGTGAGCTGTAAGGAGTAAGTATGAGAAGGGATCAGAGTCATGGATCAGAGAGTACTTGGCTTAGTAATCAGCTTATACAAACACACACACACACACACAACGGTTCATCATGAATATTTCTTAATACATGTTAAGCGTAAGAAAGCCCGGGGATTTAAATTACCCAGGAACAAACTGACGATGGAATCGCAGGGCTTCCCCTTTTGGCTGGTGTACCATATTGCTCTAAGCATACTCAGCATTGTGTTTTGTCAAGAATACATTTTTCGCTGTAGTATTCAATTTATGGCAAATATTTAGTGATTTTTTTTCTGAGATGCCTAATTGCTAGACAATATGCACAATGATCTCTTCCAATAATACTTCTGTATGTATTTTACTATCTAAATTTTTAAATGACTGTGATCAAAGTAATATTAGTAGTTTTTAATCAATTAGAATAAAACCTATTCTGCTCACATTCATAGTTCATACTGTTGATCAATGCATACATTATTTCTAGCAGATATTTCTAGAATTTTCTGGCATTTCTGGATTCTACAAACCTGGTGCAACTACACTTTGAATTTCACTAAAATCATGTTAAATCCTCTTCCTAATAAAGTGTTAACGTGGGAAGTAAGGGGACATTAATCACCAGCTGTGAAGATCAGAAGAAGAGAACATTCTCAATATCACAATGCAATTTCATGAAAACAAAAAGGGTATCCGTCATCATCACAGGCAGACTGGAAAGTAGGAGAGATTGAGGTCAAATAAAGGTGCAATTTGTTTTCACTTCTATAAAACCATTCTTCCATACTTAAGGATGGAATATTCGCAGGATTTAAAGAGGCTCATGTGGGTCTACCAGAAATAGATCTTGTTTTCCCAGATGAGAACTAGTGGGACTCTTTCTAGCAAGACCTAAAGGCAGGCTATTAAGGACTACCCTCCTCGCCACTTGTACAAATATTTGCCTTTATGGAAAAAAAAACAACAACAAGAAAACCTCTCAGGGGACTAGTAGAATGCTTTTTAGAGGAAAGAATAAAGCCCATAATTAACCAATAGGAAGCAAGTTCTGAGATTCTAGTCTGAATTTGAATAGATTAAAATTGAGGTTAAAATAGAATGCCTTGCTCTTTTCAAAGACACTATTTAGCAACTGAAATTCCAAAATACATAGATGCTACATTAAAATGCATGCCTAAATTAAAAAAAAATTCAAGTCCTTCAAAAGATGTCTTGAAATAAAACTTAGGGCTATGGATATTTAATTGATGTAAGCGAAATTACCTTAGACTCAATTGAGCAAAATAAGCAATTTTGTCATCATATTTGGTCACACTTTTAATCAAATTTTATAGAAAGAACGACTGTTACTGTACCTGACGCGGGGCTCTTTCTGATTTACTTCTACACCACTCCCAGTCCGAGAGGTCTGGTTTCTGACTCTCTTCATGAGAAAGTCTTCTTTCTGGTCCTTCCAAAAAGGCAGTTTCCTCGTAGCTGGTATCACTTCTTGTATTTGCAGAAAGCAAAGTCTCCACGCCCCTTCCTTGGTGGGAATCCTGCTGAGCGTCTGTGATGCTGGGGTTCCTGCGTCTGTGACCGCCTGTCCGTGAGGAGCTGTCCAGCGCGGGCGTGGTGCTGATTTCCACTTTTATTACGTTGAAGACATTTTGAGTGTCTCTCCCAGTCTCTCCTGCAGTTTCACATTCATAATTCATGAGATTGTGGTAGGATGTATACTTTTCATCATCATCATAGTAATCATCTTGTGCTATTTTATAAATGTCATAGCTTTGTCGGAATGATAGATTGAATTCAAAGCCTCTCCTCTTGGCTAAAAACAAAAGCAAATTCCATGATGAGGAAAGTAGATAGATAAGTATAATGGCTAGATATACATAGCAAATGAAACTAGGAAATTGTATTCAACTGATTACTAGGAGTTTAAAGCATATCTTAATTTACTTCTCAATTGTGCAAAGCAATTATGTCTTAGAAACTCAAGTCATCCACCACTCTGGGCCTAATTTTTCTCACTTACACAACAAGGGACTTGAAATAAGCCCAATCCTAAGAAACCAACAGTTCCTTAAATTAAAAAATTTAATAATAAAAAGTTTTCAAGTACATTAAGTTTAATTTCGGGTTTTTTTCAGTCTACCAATTATTTGTACATTTCTGTATTTTTGGATATAAAATATCTTGTTTATGAATTTTATTTTCTTAGGAAGGAGTTAAGTATCTTAACATTATGTGAGTTACTCAGCTGACAATACCACCAACAGACAAAACTGCTTTAAATATTTTGATGTATACCACTCCTGACATTTATGTCTTTATAAATGCTGGCATTAATAATTAGACAAGATTGCAATGCAGGTCTTAAGCTTTCAAAAATAGCACGTACATTTCTGATACAAATACATTTGCAATGAATTATAAAATGTGTGGATAGGTTTACGTTTCATCACACATCTGTAAATCTGATTAATTCCAAGGTATGTTTAGCATAAAACTTTTTATGGTTTAAGTCAGGTGAAATGTGATGGTGTCTGATATAGAGTACCACACATTGCTGAATCTGATACAAAGTCTTAGATTAACAAGGGAGAATGTGGCGGTAAATGAAACATATTCCATGTGTGAATGTCATCAAATACTAGACTTTTAAAAGGAACTATAACGAAGCTAGATCAAAATGGAAGACAAAATGCAATTTAAAATTTTGCTTTCCATCTTTCAAAACATGGCTCATTTCAGGTTTTTTCTACTTTGATGACTTTGTGTTTTACAGTACATATTTAGCATCCTTAGTGGAAAATTGTATGAAAAGTTGTAACATTTCTATGGGAACAACAGGAAGAATTTGGTTCATTTTATAATAACTTCTAAAGTCATTCACCTGATAATTCTATGACTGAAAATTTCCCGGAACTGAAGATTATAAACCAATTCTACAGACTGAAAGATAGAATTAGAGGGTTCATTATTTCTGTAAAAAATTCATAGTTTGAGCCAGAACATAAATGATCACTTCCATCTCAAGTAAATGGAAAACCGGGGGACCCATATTAATATTTTATATACGATCTCATTTACAGTTCCACTTGCTTTTGCTAGTTAGTTAGTACAGCAAAATTAAGTTGGGATTTTTAATTGTCATAGGTACTGATTTTATCATATAACATGATACAATTGATGTCTGTGGCTATATATTTTATTAGCTTCAGATTATAACTATGACATATAAAAAGCAGAGCGTGTCAGTGAATACCCTGCCTCTGCCCTGAGCATGAGAAGTCAGAGATGGTGGAAGGATACAAGAACGTGGGAGCATGACAGACCTGCGGGTACCGTGGGTACGTGGGTACCATGGGGAGCAGTTCATTCAGAGCCTAGTTATACCTGTCGGGTATGTCACTTAACAGGGCAAGAGCCTTACATAATGGACAGCTTTTTGGTACTGTTTTACATTTCAGAAAATTGAACTTGATAGAAGAAACTTAAGATTACTTAACTGGCAAAGAGTTTTGAATTTAGAGCTAACTGATTCCAGAATCAGAGTTATTAATCTTTAGGTGACTTGAGAAAATTGAGGTTGGCAGAAGAAACTTAAGTTTACTTAACTGGTAAAGATCTTTGAATTTAAAGCTAGCTGATTCCAGAATTAGAGTTATTAACCTCTAGGTGAAGTTGCTTTTAATGTTAGTCAGAAAATTGAGAGAATTATGTCAAGGGACGCCGGATGTCCCAGATGTGCTGTCTTTAAGTCAGGGAAGTACATTAATTATAAGTGCAACCCAGTAATGGACTTCTGGTTAGTAACCTCCTTAACACTAAAGCTAAATTAGTTATATTGGCTATAACAATAGAACAGAGTTGATAGTGTTTGACTAGAAGCTGGCTATATGGGAGAAGCCTCTATAGAATATTTTTAAAATAACGTGAATAAGCATAACTATGGTGAAGGGAAATGTTGGGATGAGAGTCAAAATTGATCACCCTTAAGTTTTTTGAGAGCAAAACCCATGCATTACTACTGTCATCATCACCACCATCACCACCACCATCATCCCCATTATCACCACCATCACTATCATCACCATCATCATCAGCATCACCATCATCACCTGAATCACTATCATCACCATCATCATCAGCATCACCATCATCACCATCACTATCATCACCATCATCATCAACATCACCACCATCATCACCATCACCACCATCATCACTATCACCATCATCACCCATCATTACCAACACTATTACCATCATTACCATCACCATCATCATAAAATTTGATTAATCAGAGGAAGGCCTACACGATATAAGAATTCCCAACTCCTGTTTATGGAAAAAAGCAGTTGAATTTCTTGAAAAACTTTTTTTTATGTAATAATCCCTTGACTAATAGCTAATAATTTACAAGACGTTTCAAGATCATTAGAATTTAGCTCAGCTCATTTGACTTCTATACTACATTTATAAAAACAAATACGATACTATAGCTATTCTGAAAAGCAAGAGTCTTTGTTCTAAAATCCTGGATAAAGCATGACTTAATTATTGCTTTTAATTATATCTGGCCAGTTATAATCATAGACAAAAGAAATTATACCAGCTTATACAAATAAATAATTCTTTAGTGTAATGTCACTTATCAGATACTTTAATTTTATCCAAAATAAAAATGGAAAACCTGATTTTATATTTTATCCAAAATAAAAACTGAAAACCTGATTTTATATAAACTATTTAGCTGCTTAATTAAAAAGGAAAACATCATACCACACAGACATGTGTCTAAAGACCATATTTAACCCATGCATCTGCCACCTTAGACATAGTTATTCAAGTCATCTTTTAAAAAAATCACTAGTTTCTACTAATACCGATTGTTGGAAGTAGAAGGGAATTATTATTTCTACAAATATATCCCTTTATTGATGTTTATCTTCTGGTTGTAGGCCTCTCTCTTCCCCTCCAGTGAAGTTGAGATAGAGAGCTATAGTTACATCTGCAAAATGAACTTAGGGCAAATAGGAGGTAGGAAAATTCTTTTCCTTCCTTGCCTCTGGAGCTTCCTGATGAAGACTGTAAGTGGACATCTTTGTTAAGGACAAGTTTTTACTCATGCAGGAGTTAGGTCCCCAAAGAATCGGAGTACCGGAGCCCAGCAAGCACCTGGCCCAGCTCAGGATGAGCTGTCTTGGGGATGCCGAGTCCTGTCTTTGTGTCAGCCCCGGCCCGAGGAAAGCCTGCGCTGGGTTCTCAGACAATCAGACACAGCATTCTTTTCTGAGACTCTCCCTAAGGCAGAACCTGGGCTGTGAAAGGGAAAGGAGTCGTTTGAACTATAAGCGTCTTAATCCACTGTGTCTCACAGTTTTGTTTCAGAAGCCAGACTTCTTTCCCTAAACTGGTGGCTTCTTTGGCCTTTAAAAATAAAAATAAAAGTAGTGGTAATTAGAGTTCAAACATGCTTTTTTTTATCTTGAAGACATGCTTTACATTTCAAACATGTGATCACTGCTTCTGCTACTCTGCTGTGGGCCCTTCTCTCTAGTGTGGTGAGAAGGGATACTTCCTCCATCATTTGCCATGAGAGAGCTGCTGTCCAGCTTTGTGGTCAGTTCTGATACAGGTGTTACACTTCTTAAAAACCGCCCCCAGGTGCCTTCTGGGGGAACAGTGGTCAGGTCGATTGCCTCTGAAGAAGCAGAGGCCACATACCCTTTGGGTTCAAATCCCAGGTCCCCAGGGAAACGACGTGCGAACAACTAAATAAAAATAAAACAAAATGCTTCTTCCTCCTCTCTCTTCCTGCCTGCCTGCTTGCCTTCACTCCTGCCTGCACCTTTCCTTAAAAAAAAAAAAAAAAAAAGAGTGAGAACATCATACTTGCTCACTGTGAGCAATGGGTAATGAATGGAGCAACACGCACGAAGGCTAAACCGTGTTCCGTCGCTGGTCTGCAACGACAACATAACACCCTGTCTTCTGGGCAGAGCTAAGACAACTTCCTTGGCTTTTCTCTCCCCACAGGAGACGACCCTCACTCCCACGCCAGGGGCGCGCTTTGTTTTCTTTAAAGCCAGCGGGATGGCTAGATTCACGCATGATGTACATCCATGTCCGCTGCCTTTGTCATTTCTTGAAACTGAGGGTTTTTTTGAGGGGTTGCTTGTGAGTATGTGTGTGTGTGTTTTCTGAAAGCACACACTTAAAATTCATTTTGAAATTCATCTCAAGAACTCCTACTCTTGCTCTGAATACTTTCTGAAACTCCGGCGGGATACGAGCTGCAAAGTAAGGACTTGTCTTGGCTGCTGCAATAAACACTAATGGATTCTAGCAGGACTTGAGTTTGTGACTTGTTTGTTTTCTTAAAGGAAAGGTGCAGGCAGGAATGAAGGCAAATAGGCTGCAAGGCAGGAAGAGAGGAAGAAGAAGCACTTTCATTTTATTTCCATTTAGTTGTTTGCATTGGTCATTGAACTGGGGGTGAGGGGGCCGTGGCCTGTGGTCCCTCAGAGGTGACCCACCCAACCGCTGCTCCACCAGGGGGCGCCCAGGACTTGAGTTTGTAAAGCTTTGGAGATATCATTCCTTCCGGAGACAGGCTTCTCCTCTGCAGACTTGAGAGGGGGATTCATTGTCTGCCCTGGGCTTAGAGCTACTGTGGCTGTCACGTCCAGGGCCCCGTCCACCTCAGACTGTGCGGAAGCATTTTTAGTTAGAATGTTGAAAAGTGTCTTATTGCGGCTTGTTTGGTCTCTGCCTTTCTTGCCTGGAATTCAAGCACTTCCCAGAGCTGCTTTAACTCGGCCCGGTTTAAAACTACTGGGCCACTGTACTAAGAATTCTAATTTCTCCTCCTTGTCCGCCTACTCAGGCGCCTTTCTTTCTCCAAGGTGTCTCTGTGCGTTGGGCCTCCTGCCAGTGCCTGGAGCCCTGTCCCCTCCACAGAGGACTTACTTTTTGTCCCATCGGATGCAGCTGTGCAGGCCAGCGGCTTGCAGTTGATGATGCAGCCGCAGGGCAGGTGGGCCCAGTACCTGGACAAGAGGAACGCCGGGGTCACGGCGCTGGCCAGCAGGGTCAGGAGAAAGCTGAGTGTCCCGAAGGGAAGGCTCTGAAGGCCCACCACGTGCTGCACCAACATGTGGATCTGAAAAGGCAGAGAGCTTCAGACCTGAGCCAAGCCACCCTCACCCCTGCCACCAGCCCCCCGCCCCCAGGTCCCTGCCTGCCTCCGGGGGAGTCCACGGGGAGCTTTTGGGGGAAACCCCTGCTCCAGACGGCACCTGACTCTGGGGGGGTTTGGTTTTACCCGCTCAGGTCTCCACCAGGAAAGTCAGGCCACCACACCGGGGACACTCCCAGGGAACAGACAGGCATCTCTGAAATGTACCCCAATACCCAGCTGACCTTTGTCACATCCCTGGACTGGGCTGGGCTCTCTTATCCAGGTGGACAGGTGGGGAGAGAAGGGCCAACAGAAGGCGGGGCAACCCTGTACTCTCCCTCCTTCTCCCAATTCTCCAGACCCGCCAGGTTTCAAAGAGAACACCCAGGGCCGCGACACTGCTAGAAGAAGGGGCTCCCCAAAAGCACTGCCACGCGCTGCCCAGGGCAGGAACCGGAAGCCCTCAGTGCACCTGCACGGCGACCGGCCACGCCTGTGGTGGCCGAGCTGCCGTCCTCGTCATCGACTGCGTCTGGGAAATCGAGCCCGAAACATTTTGGGGGCTCTAGTCTGACCGCATCCTGCACAGCCCCTCCGTGACTATCAGGGGCCGTAACCATCAGGGACAGTTAGCACCGGGGCGTGACCATCAGGGACAGCTGCCCGGGGCCAGAACCAGAGGGGGCGTGGTCAGTGGGGGCGTGACCATCAGGGGCTGTGACCATCAGGGGCAGTTACCACCGGGGCGTGACCATCAGGGGCCGTGACCATCAGGGACAGCTAC